>VWYK01096335.1:18514-34643 GCA_013399775.1 Semnornis frantzii
GGGGGCGAGGGGCAGGGAGACGAGGGAGGGGAAAAGGGGCGAAGAGAAGAGGGACAAACCCGGGAAAGAGGGATGGCAGTAGAGAAGGCTGGAAAAGTCTCCCTCCCCGTAATGAAGAAAGGGAAAACCAAACCAAAACAAAACCACCCCAAACAAAAAACTAAGCAAACAAAAAAAAGGAGAAGATAAAAGAAAAGAAAACAAAAAGATGAAAATCGGTAGAGGGAGAAGGGGAAAGAAACATGAAAAATACCACCGGAAGGCTGAGCCGAGAGAGCCGGGAGGAGCAGGTGCCCGTCCTAGGCACCTTTGCAGGGCGAGGGGGCGACCAGGCAGGCCGGACAACTGGGCCAGGGCCACTCAGGCGTCCCCCCAGGCCGGGGGGCGGCGTGGGGCTGGACCCACCGGGCAGAGCGGGGGTCGCTGCCGGGAGCGTCCTTCTCTTTTAATAAAGAGCTGCAAGCTAATTAGAACAGGACTGGCCAAGGGAGAACAGCAACGGACTAACAGGAGACCAGGCTTCTCCTGACTTTCGGGCATGTCACATTTCTCGTTCATGTTAAACTGAGACTCTTAACCAAAGGGCACAAGTGCTACTGTAAAAAAAAAAAAAAAAAAGAAGTCTGAACGATGAAGGATGGAAGACTCGTGGGTACATTTACGGACACATGTCTCTTCCTATCTCAAAGCCGTGCTGAAGTATTATCTAACTCGAGTCTAGCATCATAGGCTTCCCTGCTGTAATTTCTGGTTTCCCATTGCAGCAAACGGGTACTCTACAG
The DNA here is from genome assembly GCA_013399775.1 of Semnornis frantzii. NCBI lineage: Eukaryota > Metazoa > Chordata > Aves > Piciformes > Ramphastidae > Semnornis > Semnornis frantzii. Next base: position 19,297 of record VWYK01096335.1, read on the forward strand.
ATGAGTATAGGGTACCTGTTTGGCTATACATCATCTTCATGTATGTGAATCTCTGCTCTCTACTCGATGACCCTGCCAGCATTTGGGACCTCTGTCTCCGCCTTTGCTCCCGAGGTGACCATCGAGCATTATCCTAGCACCTCCGAGCTCCCGCTGCGGGACTCCCGGCGCTTCTACCCCCTTGAGAACGCCCCTGCGCCCCCTCGGTGTGCCCTTTCGCTCGGTACGGCTCGGCATGCATTCACAAGAACTGTTAGAGCTACATCCTCGTGTCTTTCACAACTCAGACATTTCTTGACGAACCAGGAAAGCTCTAGGCAGTAGCTCGCTGCCTTGCTTGGCCCTGAACGCCGGTTCCGCCGTGCGGCTGTGAATTCAGGGAAAGTGTTCCTGCTTGCGACCCATATTTTAATATCAATTTCCATATTAATCAATCACCCCATCTATCTGCTGGATAAAGGAAATAGTTTGCATTCCGAAGAAAATTGCCTGCTTTCCTACAGTTAATAGTTAACTCCAAAATAGAAAGTTCCCAGGGAAATGCGGAGGCAGAGCGAGAACGGCTCTTCCCGCTCCCAGTGAGCTCCGGCCGCCGCTTACCCGGGCCGCGGGAGCGTGGTACTTCTTAGCACTCCCAAGAGCCTCCAGCTCCTTAGCGGCAGGCCCGGGGCTCCGGCTGCCTCTACCTTTCGGGAGGGAACCCGAGACTGAATATTTTAAAGAATGAGCTCCAGTTGAGGGTGTGGGATGCGGGAGGGAGACAAATTCTTTCCCCATAGACGGAGACAAAGTGGCTGCAACAGGTAATAGGGCAGACACCGGCGACACGGGGAGCTTGTCAGTGGTGGAAGAAATGCTCCCCACTTGCCCCTTTAGCTTGAGAGCATTATAAAGAAACAGGGGCCTTTCTTTTTGTCCGGAGTTTCCTCTCCCTCTCTCTGAGGGAGAGTAGGCTCTGAAGGACAGGAAAGATATTAAGGAGGGGAACCTGTTGAGGAACCTGCCAGGGAGACTCAGGGGTAGAGGCGAGGCTTGACTCCGATCGGGGACGGCAGCACTCGGAGGCCGCTCCCTGAGGTTCGCCTCGCCTGTGAGCCGTGCCCGGGCAGACTCGGCTCTTTGCCGAGAGTTTCGGGGCGACTTCACAGGTGCGGAAATGTCGCTGCTGCTGTCCCATCCAGTTGCGTTAGTGCTGGGTTGGCCACCTGGTGCCTTTTGGAGGTGATGGGAGGGCGTAGGGCAAGGGAAGAGAAGCAGGGAAAGGAGCGGCCCTCCTCTACAGTTCGAGGTTGTCTGCGGAGGCTGTGGGAATAGTGGAAACTCTTAGAGCTACCGGAGTTGGAGGGACACTGCTGGCACGGGGAGAGATTGCCCTTCCAGGGCCTGGGCTGGTGGCAGACTTGAGTAGGAAAGGAATTGAGGGAGGTCTGGGGTGGGTGCGCCTCCCCAGGGTGTGCCCAGGGGGCAGTGTATTTGGACTGCCGTGGGCTGGAACTCTGCCGACCGTCCCCCCAGGCGCACCGGCAGTGGGTCCTAACTGCCTTCAGGTCTGTCCGTCGGGGAACAGGGTTGCTGGCTCTGGGCGCGGGCGGATGTGAGCCGGCGGAGCTGCGACAGGCGACACTGGTGTCTCGGTCTAGGTGTAGAATTGCCAGCTGGGACCGGGCCCCTGCCTTGGCGCCAGGAGAAGGGGGCTAGGCAGACGGGTGTCCCAGTGCCTCACCGAGACACCAAGCCCGACCGGCTGCGGGAAACCGAATCCTCGCCCAGGGATCAGCCCGGGATCTCCGGCACTATCCCGGGGAGAGCCGGCGTCTCCAAGCAGGGCGGCCTCGGGCTATTCCCGTTGCCCTTCCAGGCGGGCGTCCGCGCGTCCCACCAGAGGGGGCAGTACAGATCGGCGGCTCTGGTCCCCTCTCTGGGCGCGCCAGGCATCGCGCTCCGGCCTCGGTCTCGGCATGGGACGAGGAGTTTTAACCCCCTCGCTGCACTATAGTGAAACTCAGCTTGAAGAACGCTTCCCAAACTGTTTCCGCTTTCCGGTCCCCCCAAGCCAGCGACGGCGGTTGGCCGAACCGGTCGAAGCCTTCCGCAGTCCGAGCAGGCACACCCCCTGCACCGAGTGTCCTTATAGCCGGCAGCGCAATCCTGGGCTTTTGGGAGACGTCGATGTGACTGGTTCCTCCTTTTCCAGGAAGTTCGGCCCAAGTTTCTACCCTGAGGAATGGAACCAGCAGCCGGGCAGCTCCGGCCTGGTCTGCCAGGGCCTGGAGAGCTGCTCCGCGCCTCGGGAAGTATGGGGGCAAATCGCGTGGATTAGGAATGAGAAGAGGGACACGCAGACGGGGGACGGTTGCCAAAACTGAAGAAAGGGAAAAGTGGGGAAGATCTCTTAAAAATCCTGAGAGGCTGAAAACACGCAGAGCATGCCCTGTACTACTGTGCAAAAGGGGGAAATAAAAGAGGGTTGGAACTAAATGAGAAGATGGAAATCAGGGTGGATGGATGGACAGAGAAACAGACATTGATTTTTACTAATATAAAAGAAAAAAGGGCTGGATAAAAAAGGGGACTTTTAATTTGAGGATGACAGGAGAATGTATGGATAGACTAGGGATAAAGTTGTGATGTGAAACACAGAAAATATGAGAAAGGGGAAACAGAAAGTGTGGGAAAAAACATCCACAGGACAGAGAGGATGGAATGGGAAAGGAAAGGGAAAGGGAAAGGGAAAGGGAAAGGGAAAGGGAAAGGGAAAGGGAAAGGGAAAGGGAAAGGGAAAGGGAAAGGGAAAGGGAAAGGGAAAGGGAAAGGGAAAGGGAAAGGGAAAGGGAAAGGGAAAGGGAAAGGGAAAGGGAAAGGGAAAGGGAAAGGGAAAGGGAAAGGGAAGGGAAGGGCAAGGGAAGGCAAGGCAAGGAAAGGAAAAAGAAGAGAAGATAAGAGAAAAGTGGTAAAGAGAAGAGACTTCGAACGGTAGACATCAGAATTAGAGCAGGAAACGAGAAACATTGCAATTCGCGCCAAGGCAGTGTCTCCATTGGCATTTTATTGAGCTACTAAATCTGAACGCTATTTTTAGCTGCAAGAATTATTTCCTCCTCACTTTTCTGTTTTAGGTTCACTTCCAGCTTCTATAGCGGGTCCCTGGGAGTAGAGCGTCTCAGGGGAAAGCAGGGGAAGCAGTGGCAAGCACGGGGAACAGGCGCGTCCTGCCGCCCCTCAGCCCCCACGCCCGGGAGGACACGGCCGCTCCCGAGCCTCCCACCCCGGCGTCCCTCAGTAGCCCGGGGATCCTGCGGGGTGGTAGCGGGAGCTGTGTGGGCCTGCGGGCAAAAGCAACAGTTCCCGGTACGGTGATGGAGGGGAAGGAGCTGCTCTTTCCCCCGGACATGGCTTCCCCAGGGTGGGGAGGGAAAAAGCCGGCTCGCAGCGGGGCGGCGGCACGTCCAGTCTGCCTGGCTCCGCATCTCTGTCCGGGCTGGGATAGAGTGGCGAGGGCTGAAGAACGGCTAGGGAAACAACAAAAGCAAGACCTCGAGGTCCGGAGAACTGAGGAAACCAAGTGGCTGTCCCTTCCCAGACAGCCTGTCTTCGCACTCCGCCTCTATGCCAGTGGAAAACTCCAAGCCTCGATGGAAAACTCCAGGCTCTAACGATGATAAGAGGAACAATAATGACAACAATGATAACGCATTTCCGTATATTAAAACCCAGGAAATAAACCCGCTGTCTCCCTGGCCCCCTGATCTCTGGGACACTGAGTTTTCAAAGTATTTCTGGGATTGGGGTAGGTTTGTGGGAGAAAATACTAACGGCAAGAGTAAAAGCCGGAGGAGATGTAACTCTTGTGCCTTTCACCTTATCCTGGGAACACAATCATTGTTCTCATGACAAGAATCTCTGTTATGGTCTGGGAGCTGCAGAGAAAAGGGAAGTTTGCAGGTCTGTCTCCTATCTCGACTGCGACCAGGTCCCCCCCCGCCTCCCCTAGCCCGCCTCACCACCCCCGGCAGCCTCCGGGCTCTGAACCAGTTGATATAAAAGTGTGTGCGAGGAGGATAAAAGTTCCAGTCTCTCAAGAGGGGAGAAGGCTGCAGGGGCAGAAGCAAGTTAATTTCCAGCCGATTTCTCATTACTCTTCTTAACGCCTATAAGGGAGAGAAAATTAGGCACACAGCACACGTTTTGGCCACTTCATAAAAAATGCAGATTTGAGAGATGATGTGAAATGTGCCCTCGAGTCAATGATTAAAGATAGCTGACTAAATTTTTTTTTTTTTTCCTGTTTGGAGTTGAGATGAGAAATACCCCTGAGCTTTGAAGGTCCAGGAAGAGTCCTTTAATAACTGATAAATTGGCCCAAGAACTCCTTCGCCCCGTCCTACCCACTCCGCCATCCCACCGCGGCTGTCGCGGGAAGATGCGATCGGCTGATCTTTGCCTGACGATCAATAGGAAGAGTTCTCGGGGGGTGATTTCCCGAGCGGTTCCTGTGTACGTGCCCGTGTCACTCAGCGAGTGGGTCCAGAGGGCCGCGGCTGCTGTTGCCTTCTCCCACTCGTGTCGGTCGCTTTCCCTCCCCACTACCCGCTTAGTTTGTCAGCTTTGCCTTCGAATCAGCTGGGGGATGGGGATTCTGCTTCAACAGTATTTAATATTTGCACTTTAAAAATAATGAGAGAAGAGATGACCGGCCTGGAAATAGGCATAATCACATTTGTTTTGGAAGTGGAGAAGGGGGCGGAGGGCTGTTGGTAACGGGCATCTCTGTCAGTTGCCATCTCTCCTCTGGTTGCCCAGTGTTGGGGCTTCCCCCAAGTTTTTTAAAGTTTTGTCATCGGCGAGTGTCCATGTAACGGGAAAGCACCCACGACCCCCTCCACTGCCAGTCGTAAGCGGAAAAAGAAGCGTTTCCCCAACCCTGCCAGGGAGAAGTTCAAAGACGCAATGAAGGAAAATTGTCATGAGGAGCCCAGACCTATTCCTTTTCCCTGTCTGTCATAGGAGGGTGCAGAACTCCCCGGCTGCTGGCTTCCAGGGCTCTGAGATCATCGATGGAAAACGGAGCGATGAATCCTGAGGGAAAGGCTAAGAAGAACACCCCCCAAAAAAAAGTGCTTCGGTTCCTGACTTTCTCAAATGCACCCTTCCCTGCGGCCTCCATCACAAACTTTGGAGAAAGGAAAAATGGGAAGGAAAGGAAAGATAAGAAGAGAAGAGGGGTAATAAAATCTAAGCTTTCCAGTCCGCTGGAAGAAGAAATGTGTATTTCTTTTCACTAAACACTCCTAATTTTTCAATTCAATTGAAAATAATAAAATGTATAAAGAAAGCAGGGATGCAGTTTTCCAGAGCTCAGCTGCTGAATAACTCCTCATCAGCTGCACTGATTTCTTTGATTAATCCCGAAGTCTGAAGTAGAAGCATTTCCAGTGTGATACCTTACACGCCAAGCTGCTTCTGATTCCCTACTTTGTCTGACTCATTCATGGGCATTTAATTTTTTATTTCCACCCCCTCTCTTCACCCCCCCACCCCTCCCAAGCATACTTGCTTTCTGATTGCCCTGAGTAAATGCCTTTCCCCCATCTCCGGCATCCCAAACCCCTCAGCACCCTGGTAGGAAGGGAGTTGCAGGCACCAGGCAGGCGAACTGGACCACTTGAGCTCCTGGCAATTTTCTCTTGCTCCGTAGTCAGGAACTTGTAATTCTGATTCTGTGTGCGAAATAGCGCAGATCCGCATTCACTCTCTTCATGAGACTTAATGTAACTGTACACGATCCTTTATGCAACCATATATCTGACGAGTTCTCTTATTGCCAGACAGATTGCCAATTCTCACATTCTCTGCGTAGCTCCACGAATATATGTTATATTCACAATTATGCTCATATACCCAAAATACGTTCATCTGTGGAGAGGGATGTGTGCCAATAAATGTCTTTGGAGAGGGATGTATGCCAATAAATAGGAAACGTATAATATAAAACCGAATCTCTATATCAAAATGAAGAGACTTTAATTTACAGATATTTTATTGCATTTGGCCCTTCTTTGGGAGACAGCTAGGGAGCATTTAACCTGTGGGGAGAGGCACTTGCGGAGGGATGTGACAGAGGCCGCTCCTCTCTGCTGGTACAGCCAGTGTTCACGCACATATATCACACCTATTTCTCTCCCCTCTTGTGCACGTATGAAGTATCAAAGTGATGCTTTAGAAAAGCTGTAAGAGCTGCGCAGTTCTTTACCCTTTTGCCAGATGATGCTGTTGTTTATAGAATGCCGCTTCTATGCGAGGCGCTTTGCACCCTCCGCACTCATTTACACTAGCGAGTCATTTATCCAGCTTGCTTTCCTCCGTGCATTACCCGGCTCGGAGTCAACCAGAAGCACCAAATTCCTGCCTTTCTGATGAATGGGCAATATTGTCTGCTCCTTACAGGGCGAGAGAAAAATGACTCGGGCAAACGAGACCGAAGCCGGGGGTTGCTCAGCCGCTGCCCCGACGGGAGCGAAGCGAGGCCGGTCTCTACTTCGCCGGGCGCGGGGACAGTGGCCGGGTCGTGTCGGGTCGGGCCGAACCGAGCCGAGCCGAGCCGCGCCCCCTGCTTTTCCTCGCCGCGGGTGGGAGGATGGGAGAGTCGCAGGGAAGTCTGTGGCTGGATCCAGGCTCTCCGGCGAGGGGATCGGCTCACCCTGCCGGGGTGCTCCTGGACCCCGCTCGCATCCCCGTGTGCCTGCACAGGGCTGTGATTTCCCTGGGCTGGCCCTGGGCTGCTTCGCGGGAGGTGCTAATTAGAGTGTAGCTGCCAGGTCACTGATTTCGTGTTACCAGAGTTGCCGCGGTTTTTTTTTTTTTTTGTTTGTTTGTTTTTTTTCTTTTTGTTTTTGTGTGGGTTTTTTTTAAAAAAAAATTATTTTTTTTTTAAATGAATGAAATATCATCCCCGATCAGAGGCAGTGGGAGCTGGGTCGGCGGTAGTTTCCTGTGAGATCCCTCAAACCCACAAATCCCAATCAATCTAATACACACACACTGCTGGCTTGGGAGTTTCAACCTCCGGACCCGAGGATCTGTCTGGTTTCTCTTTGTTGCTTTGTTGTAAGTCTCCTCGTGAAGCCGAGATCTGAATACAGGGAGCATTATCAATGACTTTTAAATAATAACAAAGGGGGAAAATAAAAATAATTAGCCCCGCCTCTTCTAGTTTCAATTACTCCAATTAAAAACCTGAAAGGCAATTCCTAGGCAATATCTAATAATAGAATTAGCAATCGGATCCATCATTTCACACGGGGATTTACTTGCAGGGGTACTGTGCGAGCTCTATTAATAATAATAAAAAATCCTGCTAACCCTCTTTTTAAAATTAATAACTCTGTAATTATAATAATTTTATGTGCCTTTTTATAAGAAGAGGTTAATGTTGCCACAGTCTGGGGATGGGAAGGAAGAAGTGAAGCGAAATACTGCTGCTTAAACTGACACCTTCCTATTTTATTAGAAGACATTATTATTATCAGACATCTGCAGGTAGAGAATTAAAATTAAAATCGCTTTCAACAATTCAATACACTTTTTATCAGCCATCTATCTGAAAATCATGAACATTCATCATCGGAGGCATTCTCCCTGAAAACAAGAACCCATTCAAATTTTATACAAATTATCATATTTATCATAGTCTGAAACTCTGGAGTAACATCTCCACAAACTGTCTGCTAACTCCCCAGGGAACTGAATTCCACTCCACAGTCGCTCAGAGCAATTCTCGCTCCCTCTCCCTCTCTCTCGGCCCTTTCACACTCCCTGCTTCCCGCGACTCCGCAGCCCCAGAACGGAGAGAGCGAGGGCGCGGAGAGAGTGGGGCAGAAAGATGTGGCTAGAAACCGCATGAAAATAAGGCACAACAAGGCGAAATGCCATCCTCATCTCTGCGAGGGAAGGAGGTTTTGCCTGCTGCAAGGGGGCTTCGGAACCAGGCACTCTCCCTGCCGATTTTGGATGGGTGGCGTCGGCTTGTCCGTGAGGCGGAGGTTTTTGCAGGAGAACATTATTGTGAGGAGCAGCGATAATAGCAGTACTAACAACAGTATCAACAACAGTAATATTCGATTCCCCTCCACTTTTTTTTTTGTTTGTTTTTTATTGATTCGAAAACACTGCCAGTGTTTTGCCGTGCAGAATCAAAGCGGTGAGAGGAAATATACTGGCTGTTATTTATATGGGCATTTGGTGCTGGTGACAAATGACACGAATCGGTGCTTCCTGTTTGCGGGTCTGGATGAGACAAATCACTTCCCACGCTTTGCTAATGACAAAAAGTTCATCAGCGCTGAATCAGGGGCTGGAGTCTCACCGGTTCCACTCCTGTATTGATCCCCCTGAAGATCGTGTTTCTCCCTGGCGGGGGCTACAAACACAGAGGAGCTCTGCTTCCCTCGCCCTGGGGCGGCCCCGGCTCCCGGCCCCGCCGCCCCCCCGTCCCCGCGCCCCTCAGCACCATGGAAAAAAAGTAGTTCCAATGCAGTGTTTGTTAACTAGGTTATCTAGGCTGTAGAAGATTTTAATGTTGAATTTTATAGCTTTACCACGCTCTACCGTCCTTGTGAATATTGTAATATTGCATTTTTTACAAGTTACTCTTCTGTTAATGTTCCAGCTAGTAACTTTTATAATCCTCCTCAATGAAATTTTTTTGTATTCTTCCGCACCGTTAACCTCAATGGCGGCACCTCAGCCCCTGGCAGGAGGCAAAGATGAAATGAATTCCTCTTTAATCAGAAATAATAATAATAAAAACACACACAAGACTCCCTCTACCTTCTATTTCAGCTTCCCTTTTCGAGGAGGGGAATGTCACCTCAGGAGTCTCCATGCCCCTGCTCTATCCTGCACCTCTGGCATGTATCTCTGGCAGAGATGGAGATGGGCCAGAAATGGTTCTTGTCCAGTCCTGGTCACTCCATTGGGGATGGGCGGTTCATAACCTTCCCAGGCCTGGTCTGTCTACTCTCCCAGACGTTGCTGCTGCTTTTCTGCTGACGGTCTGGAAGCTGACTGTGCTGCAGACGTGAGCTGTCAGCCTTCACAGAGCTGCCTACCAGAAGAGAAAGTTGGGCACTTGTTTTCCTTGTGTAGTTCTGTCTGTGGTGTGACTGAAGTGCCTCACAGAGCAGCATCCTTAGAGCAAGTCCCACCAGCATCAATCAGTTGAGCTCAGCTCACTAGTTTCTGTTGACCTTAGCTGGCCTGGAGGTGCCCAAGCCCTGGCTATTTGTTTTGCTGAGTGGTGGGAGATGGATGTCAAAGAGGTACACATGCAGGAGATGCACTCAGATGGACTTTTAATAAAATATAAGCCTTCAGATGTAAATAAGGCTGGAAATCACGTTCCCCCCCTTTCAAACTCCCCAACCCCCAGATACCTTTACAATTGAATTAGACTTGCAAGTGCAAATGATCAACACCCAGCAGCAGAAGGAATCATACAGCAGTAATGAACTGAGTGCCCTTTAGCCCAGAGAGTGTATTTTGAACAAGGATTGGATGTTGTTATTTCCCTTGGTCACTGTTAGTATTTAAGAACTTTGTTCTCAGACTCAGTCTGAGTCTTGTGTGAATTAAGTGTTGGAGAGGTTTTTGTGTGTATGCATTGGCATGGGTGAGGGCTGCCTTTGAACCTTATCTACCAGCTAACTTCTAGAAACTGCATGAACAGCTCATGGGATATTGTCCCCAGGGTTATCCCAATAGCAAATTTTCTCAGTCCTAGCTCCTGGAGTCAAGCGATTATATGCGACTCCTAGCTTTCGTGTGTTTTTAGGCTAATATTGTTACAAGGTAAGACTTAAGTTCAAACCTTAGCAATCAAATAAGAAGGATGTAAAGTTTATTGTTCATTTGCTTGTATCTCAGAATTTAACTGATTCATGATTGATACAATGTTTGGAGATGACAATGGGACACTCCTATAATTTATCAATCAGAGCAGCTTACTTATTTAGAAACATACAACAAGCTTTCCAGTCATTCCACAATATAAAGATAGTTTTGCTGTCATAGCACTCTACAACCGAGCAATCACAATAGTTAATGTGGTCTAGGGTTAAATGATAGCTTGAAACTGAAACACACATACTCAAAGCAACTAATTTTTTGATTTTTCAGTTGAACCATATAAACAAGTATTATAATTTTTTTTTTTTAAAGTGAACAGGTATAACAGATGCAAGTTTCTCTAGAAGAAGTGAAACAGTGTGGGAAGGTTGGATTATTTTCACATAATTGTTACTATTTAACTAGTTAATACTCTGGTGTCACCTCATAAGGCAAGAGCATAATACAAACTAGTCTTTGGTCTAAAATCTTGATTTAGGAAAGAATTACTATTCTTTAAATTGCTTATCTAGAACCTCATGGGATGCTTTTCAGAGTTAGTGCTGAGTGGATAAATAGGAAGGCAGTATTTCTGTGCTACTGGTAAGGAGAAAAGGCAAACTAGGTGGAAAACACAAAGGAAAACAGAAATGAAGCTGGGAACCGGGTCATTGTTAATTTAGTGAAGGACTGTTAAACAAAATGACTAAGCTGTCTCCTCAGGCCTGAACAAAAATCAGCAGCAAGTTTGATCTTCTTGTCCAGCAGGGCACATCAGGCTTCCTGCATCCTACCCAGACTCTTCTGGAGCTCCTCTTTGTAGACATGCTCCAGTGGCCTCAGGGTACCCTTTCTCAGGATGTCGCTGGAATGGCATGGGGTACACAGCACTCCGTTATGAGCACTGCTTGGATGTTATGCTAATCACATAGTAGTTGGACAGAACTACCTTTTCCTGAGGAAAGGGCCCCAAAAGACCCATCAGGCTTTAAAGACCTTAACCTGGAGTCTCCACATGCCCCACACCTTCTAGCCCATGGGCTGGGGCCTGGGAGCTCAATTTGAGCCTTGAGTTGGGCTTCGCTTCACCAGCATTGTAGGTGTACCATCTTCCTCTGGTCCTTTGGATGGACTTTGGACTTGCATTGTAGGTAGCTTGTCTTCTGGATGCCCCATCTTATATATATGTTGCAGTTTGTCTCCAGTCATATCTTTTAGCCATCACTTGCATTGCCTCTGAATCCATTCTGCAGCATTTTCTCCGGTCCTGTCTGACCTTGTCTCCTCTTGCTTCCCAGCTGGCCTCCTCTGGGTGTGCCTTAGAGGGGGCTCATTACTTACTTTGCTTGGGTCTGATGATGGAGCCTGTTGCTGACTTCTGGCTCTGCTTGCTGTACACAGGTACTGTGCAACCCTGCCCCACCACCATGTGCCTGCCTTGGGGCTGCTTTTGTCTTCTGGCTTATCTGTGCTGAGAGAAGAGCTGGCCCTTGTTCCTCCCTCCTCTGCTTGCTCCGCAGAGCTGCTGCAGCTCTTTGTGCTTCCACTTGTTCTTGAGAGCTGCAAACAGAGCCAGGAGGCTCTGCTGTGTTAAGGAATTATTTGGGGTTCTTGGTCCTGTTTATTCACACTCCGGCTGCAAGTACAAAATCAAAAGGCTTGCTGAAACACCGTAGTCTTCAGTGTTTTTCACTGTCAGAGCTCAATGAACACTTCAAGACAAGGGTTTACTGTTTTGCGAGTTGGTGGTAGAGGGGCATCTGTCTCTCTTAACTTCAGCTGTCTGTGAAACCAGTATTTCAAACTAATTTTCTAGAGTCAGTGCAAACTTTTACGTCAGGTAAAATCTGATGAAAAGGTTAAGAATAGTACCTTTCTGCTTCTCTTTCCCCCTTCAGCTTGTATACTTTTTTGGGGTCAAACCCTTGGCAGTCTCTGTTTATTCCTTATAGGGACCCTAAATATTTTTACTCTCCTCTATCCTGTTTAACATATATGTTGGGGTATCTTAGTTCCAGTACCATTTATTCATGAAGCCTGGGAGAAAATTCTCAGAATGCATTGCTAGATGCTCTTATGAACCCTTATACCCAAAACCTGGTGGAAAAAAATTGCATGCCTTGACTCTAAATTTAGTGTTCTCATAGCCTGGGACACTGCTGCTGTGTATTTGCTATTGGTGTGCAATACAAAGTTAACTTCTTCATTTTAACAGCTAAATTATAGCAGGGAATTTTCCTCAGAATTCCACCCCCTCTCCCCACCAAGCCCACTGCTTCTGTTCTGAAAAAAAATATACTCAGTTTGAAGCTAGTCCATGACTGCTGCAGTGATTTGGAGGCAGATCTGCTGAAGTGTATTCTGTGTCAGTGGCAGCAGTAGTGTCTCTCATACTTCAGGGACAGATTTAGGGAAAAGAGAAGAAAAGATGCAATTCTGAAACAAGTATGTTAATACACATAGTTTTTCAATGGGTAACAGATCACTGATTTCTGATAAAAGCTTATTAAAAAAACCCAAACTCCTGTTAGGATGATCAGAACTCATGAACTACTGGCTTTGGAGAGAGGAAAATAATGTTCTAAGCAGGTGAAAATTCAAATTAATGTCAGTGATTGTGTTGATGATGTAAATGTGTGTCAAAGACCATTATGTCATATGGACATGCCCGGTCTGGCTTTAAACTTGCTAATTTGAGTATTGTTCATAGGCCGTAATTAGTTCAAGCTGGACTCTGTGCTTAATACCTGCTTCAGTTCTCAGGAGGGTTTCACAGCGCATGCTGAGCTTCACGTTGTCACGGTTGTGCTGCTGCCTGTTTCAGAGCTTGCACAGATCTGTTCACTGCACTGTCCCTCTCTGCAGAGGCTGGTGGGAACTGGATGCCTGTTGGTGAGTCCAAAGAGGAAAGCTCGGTGTGCTTGCCAGGAAGCTGGCAGCACCGAGGTATGTGGTGGGAAGGCAAGTTCAGGGTGGGAAAGGGGAGAGAGTGCAAAGAGGTACTGCTCATCGAGGCCCTGCCACTGTGGTCAGCTGTCATGCTGCATGGGATATAGAGAATTTCAGATGTTGGTTGTAAACTCTTCTAAGTCAGGATCACTCTGTACAGCTACTAGCACTGTGGGCTCCTGATCCCTCATCTGAGACCTGGTAGTGCTGCAGTATATGTAGCAGTGGTGGCACTGGAGCCAAAAGTCTGCCAGGCACAGGGAATACAGCAGAAATTTTTACTCTCTTAAACCGGTTTGTGAGGAATCTTTAATGTTCACTATGGTAACAACTATCTGTGGTTTAAAACCACTCCATGTTTCTGACACAATAATGAACTGTAAATAGATAAAGAATTTGATCTTTAGTAAAGAGCAACTCTTCCCCTTACAGAACTGTAAGCAATTCACTTCTCAGCGAGGCTGTTTGACACACACATACATGAATGTAGCTGAAGAGAATTCCTTTCTGTAGGTTTGCAATATGTTTATGCTCCTTTGCAGGCATGTTCAAATATGCAGGTTGCATGCATGTGTCTTGTAAGCAAATATCGATTTATGTCTTAGCATGTCTGAAGGGTATGAGATTTGCATATGGTATCTGTGCCCATGTTTGTAAAGTCTTAGGTGGTGAATGCATAGGAGCAGGAATGTATGCCTTTAAGTGAAGATGTTTTCAGACATGCACACACCTTTATATCGACACAATTGTGCCTGAGAAGAAGGTGAGCAAGTGTGCTTCTGTATGTCACAGTACAGGCACACCTCTGTATCCTTGAGTGGACGCCCATATGCAGGTATCCTGGCAACTCTGGTATGTGTACATGTGCATGGCATCCCATCCGCACATGTGGATGTGAGTCTGCACATGGCTGAACATGTGAGTCTGAGAAAGGGAGTGTAAGTGAGCTGCATAACTCCTTCTGTGGAGCACAGGCATAAAACTGCAGTATCAGGAAGACCTTGGCTGACAGTCTGACAGTATCAGGCATGTTTGCAGAAGGTGAAGCAGAATAGACAAGATGGAAGTTATTTTTGTCTATCAGCTGAAGCATTATAGAGACATCAACAAGCTCTTGTCTCATGCCAGCTTAATTCCTAGTTAATCAGCAGTCTGCTTGGGCAAAGGAAAGAACTCACATCAGGGGCTGATGATGAGCCAAACTTCCCAGTACTGATTCGGGAGCCTGCAAGAAGCCCTCAGTATTGCTCTGACTGCATTTGGCTGCATTGCTACCTGCTGGGCAATGCTCTGGGATAGCTGAATGCTTCATCAGCTGTGTCGTGGTGGGAGTCACTCCTGCATACGGAATATGGGTTGGTTCTTCAGCTATCCCTTGCCAGGCGGTCATCAAAGGTTTATTTTTCACAGTGTGTGATCAAATGCCATATCCAGGCAAGTTTCAAGTGACTTAATTACAGGTCTTTCATTCTCTCTCTTGGGGCACTTCCCTGTAACCTGCAGGTTGACTCTTGTTTGGTTCATTCCTGTTACACCTAGTGAGACCTTCCCTCTGTCCCTGGTGCTGTGTAGAGATGTTGCTTCTTCCTTTTCTCATTCATGAATTAACCCCCTCTTTGCTTATTGGAATTGTATATCACAGCAGAGGGACATCTCACTTTGTTTTCTAGCCTGGCTTTCCCATTTGCTTGCTGAAAAAACACCTTCTTCCTTGCTTTTCTTCTGGTGGGTTTCTCTGATGCCACCAGAGCAGTGTGGGAGGGTACCTGCCTGCTCTGTGACTGGCATGTGTTTATCACAGATCTACATCCAAACTAATTAAAGTGCTGATTACACAGAGCCTGACAACCAGCCTGATAGTCACTTTCTAGGAGCAACTGGCATGGTGTGTCCTATTGTACAAGTGTCCACAGAGAGCAACAGGAAACAGCAAATTCTCATATGTGGCTGATTGGGATTCAACCAAATAACTTACCATGGGGTGGAATGAGATTGGGAATGGCTTCAGCGTTGGCTGTGTCAGGCAGTTTCTGTGCATGTCCTTGTCTTGCAGCACTCTATACTGAGCACAAAGTCATCAAGGGTGAACACCTCCCATTTCTTACCCTCCTCCTACCCCCTACTTGCCCCTCTTTGTTCCCTCAAACCAAGGCTAAGCTACCATGAATTTCCTAGCTATCAGAAAACACCCATGGGCAGTTGCTACCGTATAGGTGGTGTTCATGCCCTGTCTGCTCTCATATTGGGATTTTATCATGATTCAGTATAGCATTATTCAGCCACCAAGCACTCATGTAACTTCTAGCACATGAACTTGCCTTCAGCTTTTCTGGACAGACTGATTCCTTATCCTTTTGAATGTCAAAGAGGCTGAGGTTTATTTCGTTCTTGAAAGAGAACTGATCAATGAATTGTAGGTGCTGTGGCCAGAGCTGTGGTGGAAGACTTTATATGTGTTAGACCATAGGCATAATGACTATGGCAAATAGACCATAGGTGGTAAGGTATGGGAGGGT
>VWYK01096336.1:0-11611 GCA_013399775.1 Semnornis frantzii
ATGGGGAAGAAATTCTTCCTAACGAGTTCAAGTTGGGCAAAGAAACGTAATAATAACTTTTTAATATCAGATAAAATTTAGGTAAGGCTATTGATCTGTGCATGTCTTCTATGTATGACCTTGCTTTCCCAGTGCAAGTCTTCTGTAAAATGACTTTGCACATAAATACTGACCTTATATTCAAAGTAGATATTAGCTATAATTGGTGAGTATATCCACAATGAGTATATCTACAATAATCCTGACACAAGGATTGCCACTCTCTAACAGGTTGTCTTCTGTTTCTCAATTTCTATTTAAAAGAAACTACCCAAAAAAACTCACTCCTGTCGGACTGTATTAGAAAAATATGAATATTTTCTTAATTGTTTTTGCCCCTGTAAAAACAGGTGAGGATTTTGAGACTGTAATGTGTGTGAGGTATCAGTCTATATTCTGAGAACTTTCTAGAGAAAAACTGACCTGAATTAAAAATGTTTGGCCTTGCTAAAAGGTGAGTCTGAGTCAGGAAGTGCTGGGCAGGAAGGGAAAGCTCACATAAATGGGAACAAGAGACAAATAGGAGGGAGGTATATGGCTGGGATCATTAGTTAAGTGAAATAGCCAAGAGGTCTGTTGGATGACCCTGAAGACTCAGGTAATAGAAATGGATGAAATTCAATAGCCCAGTATGGAAGGTCATACACCAGGGGACTAATAACAAGCATTTCTACAATAAGCTAGGAGCTGAGCAGCTGAGGTGCAGTGGTCAGTTATAGGCTGTCTGTCAGTTCTCAACAGGACACAGTCTGAGGATGTGTTTTGGTAGTTGATATATTTCTATGGGGAAAAAAAAAAAGAGACCCACAAAGTAGTACAGAGGCCTTAGATGTGAGGGGGCTGGAGCACAGCCCTATGAGGAGCAGCTGAGGGAACTGAAATTGTTCAGCCTGGAGAAGAGGAGGCTCACGGGAGACCACATTTCTCTCTACAGCTACCTGAAAGGAGATTGTAACCAGGTGAGGATTGGTCTCTTCTCCCAGGCACCCAGAAATAGAACAAGAGGGTGTTGTCTCAAGCTGCAACAAGGCAGGTTTAGGCTGGATGTTAGGAAGAAGTTTTTCACAGAAAGTGATTGGCATTGGAATGGGCTTCTTGGGGAGGTGGTAGAGTCAAGGTCTCTGAAGTTGTTTAAAAGGAGGCTGGGTGAGGCACTTAGTGCCATGGTTTAGTTAATTAGAAGGGTTAGGTGATAGGTTATACTGGATGAGCTTGGAGGTCTCTTCCAACCTGGTTAATTCTGTGATTCTATAATATGAAGCATTGTATCTGTTATTATACTGTCAAAAAGAATCATTAATAGGTTTAGGATTGTAGTGTTAAGGTATTCTGACTCTTAATTCTTAAGTTAAAATCTGACAGGTGAGGTGATTTGTTCCATATCAGCAGCATTTTAGGGAGGGAAGCATTAGTACAAGAAGTTAAGTCAATGTATGTTGGTGGAGTGCAGACAAACACACCTTAGTCGTCTGGGGGTCAGCTTACTGGCAGATAACAGAACTGTAATATCCTGGTTCAGCTTTCTAAAAATAAGCAAAAGGAAATTACTATCAAGACAAAATGAAGTTTTATCCATTTTAAATGGGTTTGTATCTGACTATCTGTAATATCAAATGCTATGACAAAAACAATATTTTGAGCTAAGTCTGCAGGGTTGTTTCGTTTTGTTTTTTAATTCCTGCTTCATGTGTGGAAAATTTAATTCATAAAATCATTGAATGTCTTGGGTTGTAATGACCCTTAAAGATCATCCGATTCCAATCCCCTTGTCATGGACAGGGACAGCTTCTGCTACCCTGGCTTGATTAAAGAATGATCCAACCTGGCTTCCAAGCCTGGAGCCTCCAAAATTGCTCTGTGCAACCTGTTCCAGTGCCTCATCCCCCTCATGGGGAAAAATTTCTTCCTCGTGTCTCATCTAAATCCAACTTCTAGTTTGAATACTCTTATCCTCTATGCCTTTGTCAAAAGTCCCTCTCCAGCTCTCCTCGAAGTCCCTTTCAATTACTGGAAGGCTGCTAGAAGGTCTCCATGGAGCCTTCTCTCCAGGCTGAACAACCTCACTTCTCTCAGCCTGTCTTTATAGCAGTCACGTTCCAGCCCTCTGCACATCTTCATGGCCCTTCTCTGGGCCATGTCCTTGTGTTGGAGGGTCCAGAATTGGACCAGACACTCTAGGTAGGATCTCAGCAGAGAAGAGCACAGGGTCAGAATATCCTCCCTCTACCTGCTGACCATGCTGCTGTGGATGTGTGATAGTCCAGTCTCTATTGTCTCAAAGCAATTCACTGGCAGGACTGGGTTAATAGCCCATACTGACTCTATTGTCTCAAAACAATGCATGTGACAGGGCAGAGCTAATAGCCTGTAATGAGTCTAGTGTCTCAAACAAAGTGTGACATATCTCTTCTTGAATAGACAGGGTGATGGTTTGTAAACTTGGGAGGAGAACTACTGTCTTAACAATGAAACTAGGTAATTCCTGCAGAGGCGGGAATTGCCTCTTTGAAACCCTGTGGAACAGCACCATGCACTGCAGGGGCCTGGGGCACACCTCCCTTTGTCATTTACAGAGACTCTGTGCCTCCCCATCGAAAGGGTATAAAGGGCCACTACTTCTCGGGTCCACACCTTGCATCTACCGCAGAAGACCCCTGGGACGTACACCTGCCACTGAAGGCCTTGGACACTGTATCCAAGAACTACTGGTATCTTTCTTTTTTCTCTGAGTTCTTATCTCTCTTCCTCTTTTCCCCTCTCCTTTTTCTCCCCATTTCCCCTCCGCTCCAGTCTATTACTGAAGGCTTTCATTTACTCTGACAAACCCAGCTCCTCAGCTGATTGTTGTTGGTTAGCTTTAATTTACTCCAAGGGAATTTCTGAATCTTGACACAACCCCTCTCCCCCCGCCGCCCGCACTGTCCAGGGCTGGCATTGAATTCTGGGTTGTGGCTTCTGGGCTGCAAGCTCGCATTGCCAGCTCATGTTGAGCTTCTCATCAACCAACACTCACTTTAACTGAGGATTTGGCCCCAAGCTGTGTCTGATCTTCACTGAAAATGGACAATGACCTTCCTTGTGAAGGGTCACTGAACAATCAATTTTTTGCTGCTCATAAAGAGCCATTAAAATGTGTCTGTGACGGATGCAAAAATGTTACAGGAGGAAGGAGAAGCTTTAAAGAGGAATGATGCAGAAACAAGTTTTGACTTGTAAAAAAACTTTGGCCAGATTGAGGATTTTTTTAGTGGTTTTTTTTAGATCTTCTGAGTGAAGGCAAAATGCGAAAAAGCTTGGTTCTGGAGCTAAATGTGCTGGTCAAGATAAGCGAATTTGGAATGGAAGAGCATTTTTTTTGGGAATGCAGAGATGTTCAAAGGCAGCTTCAGGAATTTATTTCTAACTCTGTAACCGAGTAATTATCAATGACATGATGATTATTGCCATGAACCCACTCAAGGAGGAGTACTTATTTGCTCCTTATTTGTATGTAGTGCAGTGAGTAGCAGGCTCATTAGCTTTGCCTGTGGTCAGCAGAGCAAAAGGATATGAGGGAGGAAATTAGCTCTCCCAGTGGTGGAAGGCTCTGACACCTGCCATGGCTCTTTTCCTGACTCGCAATTGCCTCCCCAGTTTGCTACTCTTGCAGAATGCTCCCCCTAACTCTGAGCGCATGGTAATTCACATGTGAGCACTTAATTAATTGGTTCATTTAATCAGTGTGTGTGCAGAAAAGCCTTATGCTAGCAGTATTTCTCCTCAGGAGAGCTTGCCCATTTGAGAGGCATGGTCTCTATGTCCCCTGATAGCAATTAACAACTACCAAATTGCTCCCGCTGAATAATCATGAAATTCGTCTGTCTCGGATCATTTCGTGTGGTCTAACAGTGCTTAAATTTAGTATCTTGCCAAACTGGGGCCCATCAGAATCAACAATGATTTCATGTCCTAATTTAAAGGCTATGAAATGACCTCATGCTTGATGTTTACCTATTGATACCTTTTTGAGTATTTGGGAAAAATTGATATTCTTGAAGTCAATCAAAGAGCATTTACATTAAAAGCCTTTTCTAAATTTAAACTCAAAAAAAAAAAAAAAAAGTATAAGTGACAGTAAATATCAGCAAGGATTTCTGCTGCTAACTTCCAATACCTGAAGGGAATTTACACGAAGGTAGAGAGGGACATTTTGTAAGGGTGTCTAGTGACAGGACAAGGGGGAATGCTTTTAAGCTGAGAGAGAGTAGGTTTAGACTGGATCTTAGGAAGTAACTCTTCAGTATGAGGGTGGTGAGACTCTGGAATAGGTTACCCAGAGATATTGTGGATGGCCCCTCCCTGGAGGTGTTCAGGGCCGGGTTGATTGAACCTTGAGAAACCAAGTCTAGTTGAGAGGTGTCCCTCCTCACAGCAGGGAAATTGGAGCAGATGATCTCTAAGACCTCTTACAACCTATGATTCAGAATGTCTTCTTTCTTTACATAATCATCATACTAAGACTGGGTATCATCCCTACCTGTGATTACTTGGAGACCACGCTCGTCACTTACAGATTTATTTCTTTTACTCTGGAAAGCATGGGGAACCAACATCTCTACTAGGGCTTGAATATTTTCCCTGAAAAAAAAACTTATTCAGAAGAATAACACTTAAAATGCAATCTTTGAACCAGACAGCCCAGGAAGACTCGAGCAAAACCAAAATCAGGATCCTAACACCTGAAACAAGTATCACAGTGGTGGTTGTGAATAAAAGCAACATTTCGTTTAACACCACCACTTTTCCAGTTTGTAAAGAGCCCTGACCTCCAAGTTTCAGATTCTTTTTTGTAAGAGCTGTTGTCTCCACTAACTCTTGACATCCAGAAAAACAATCTTTGACGGCAAAGCTTGTTTAAGCCTACGTGTTCCTTCTGATAGAAGATCCAGCTTGGAATCGTTTGAGTTTTTTCTTCTTGGGCTTCAGTGCTGTGAATAATCCATCTAAGAGGAACTGGAAGCAACGATCTGTTTGGAAAGGTTGTCAGCCACTGTCAGAAATTTCAGAGAACATTCTCAGGGGCCTTTCAGGTCATGTATCTGGGGCAGAAAACGTCCATTTCTTAAACAGTAGAATAAAATTAACATCTCTGTTTAGGAAGATGTCCTGGTTTAGGCTAGCCCAGCACTGATTCTGCACAGTGTTTTTCCTTCCCAGCTCACTCTCTGCTCAGACCCAGCACTTTTTGCAGCTCAGGGAAGGTTTGCACAGACAGGGGCTGCTGTGATCAGTGAAAACGTAAATGGGGAGAATTAGTACCAAGAGATGGGGTGCAAACCAAGGGCACTGCTACATCTTGAGTGTCCCTTTGGGCTGCAGAGGAAAAGGGCGCAGCTGTGGGGAGGAGCAGGCACTTCATGTGACCCTCAAGTGACCAAGGCGGGATTGCACCCCGTGGATGGCATGTTCAGTGTAAAGCCGAGGGGTAACCAGGGGCAAATTGTCTTCTTTGATGGCTGGTGTCAGAGGAGGACTCTGTTCCAAGACCGAACCTGGTCCACAAGTTCCTGAATCCAGTTCCAGAATCCAGATCCTGAGTCTGCTTCCCACCTGCTGCTGAGTCCAGTCTGGGACTTCTGCCACAACATCAGTGGTAATGGTGAGTAATTGGTAACAGGAGCTGGGTTCCATACTGATCTGTATCTGATTGTATAATTTTTTATTTCTTCTTGTAATTTTCATTAAAGTTGATTTAGTTTCTTTCCCAACTCATCACTCTCTCTCTCTTACTCCCTTTCTCTTCCCTCTGGAATGGCAGAGGGCTTCAAGGAGTCTCTGTCACTTGTTAAGTGACCAGCTGAGCCCTAACCGTTGACATAAGAAAAGACAACATGGTATCAAGCAAAATTTAGCTACTGTAGTAATGCGAAAGCGCCGTGGCCTTTTGTCTTTGGATCCCCAGCTTAGATGTGCATCAATCTATTCTTGTCTTATAATAACCCCACATTGGACTCATACCAATGTAAGTCAAGTATGTTAAAAAGTACATTAAAGCAACATTGAACATTGAAAATAAAACAAAAACAAACCCAGAATAAAAAGCTTCCATTATCTGATTCTGAAGTCTCTGTATGTTACAGAAAAAGATACTCAAGTAGAGGAAGTATTGAGCTAATATAAGTAGGTGCAAGAATAAAAAGGAGCAATTAGAAGAAAGACTTAAGTCACTTTTAAAATGTTAATATATGTTTTGCTTTTATTTTTTGCTTTTCCTTTAATTGACTTTTATTTCTTTTCTGGAATTTCCTCAGTATTCTGTCTCATTATTCCCTGGGTGACTTGCATCCTCTTTTTCTCCTAAATTCAGTATAGCCTCAAGTGCTGTCTGTCAGGTAGAGTGCATCAGTCATTCTCAAGAATTTTAAACTGACCTCCTCTTCTTCCTTTTCAAACATTATTTTTAGCATTTAACATAAACTCTTCCAGAAATACTCTGGATTTGTGCTGTCAAGGGCCACTTATTTTCATGGGAGAATAAAAAAAAATGTCCCTAAACCTCATACATTTTGTTTTCTATCTGTCCCTCAAAAAACCACACTCCACAACGCTTTAACATAAAAAATTCTTCTGAAGATGAGTTCTCTTAGAAAACTTAATACTCAAATCCAGATGCTTGTCAGGCAGAATAAATTTGAGCCCCTCTGAACATAATACCTGCCTTACTCATACCACAGGCTTCTGCAATATGAACCAGCTTAAAAAACAAAATCAGAGCAAAAGTCATAGAAGATTTACTCTGCAGTGTTGGCGTCTTGCTGAAGACAAACTGAGAAAAAAATGTCAAGATTAAAAAAAAAAGAGGACAGATTTAGTCTGCTAATTGATTAGCAATGTTATTTACACTTGTGCAACTACAAATGTCCTTCAGAACAGCTATGAAACAGAGAAGGCATTCCAGAAACACAATTGAATTTGGATAAAACAGAGTCTAGGTCCAGAATCTGGCATCAACATAGGTCCTCCTTCCAAGTCAGGAAATAAAACAATAAGACCAAACTCAATCTTCTTGTTTATACAATGTCAATATTTAGCACTGTAAATTAGTGGCTGAATAATTTCATCAGTCCTCTTCATGATATCACATTTTCTATTGCACCAGCAAGAGAAAGGAGGGGCTGAAGGAGAACGAACCCAAAGGAAATGGCAGTGAAGAAAGAGGAATGATGTTCCTGAGATACATTTAAAATAGACAAAAAAAAAGTTCTTGCTCTTTTCAGTGTTCAGTGACAATTTCAACAACCAAATAAAGGTTACACTGACATAAGAACCAGTACTGTAGAGAGAGAGGTTGCACAGATTCAGTTTGGTCAGTTTGTATGAAATTGTTTCTGCCTGTTGTGTTGATATTCAAATTTATCCCAGTTTAACAGTTGCAAACTTCAGTGCTGATAAAAATCATCTCTTTTCGAAAACAATTACAAGCACAAATAGATGCTGGGCAGAGAGTGAATAGAGAGAGGAGAATGACTTGAGGGTGCTGGGTGATGAGAAGCTCAACCTAAACTGGCAGTGTGCATTTACACCTCAGAAACCGACTATGTCCTGGGTTGCACCCCCAGCAGCATGGCAGCAGAGGAGGGAGGGTAATCCGCCCCTCTGCTCTGCTCTCNAGGGTAGTGAGGCTCTGGAACAGGTTGCACAGAGAAGTTGTGGAGGCTGGAAGCCTGCAAGTGCTCCAAGATTGGATGTGGCCTTGAGCAAGTGGGAAGTGTCCCTGCCCATGGCAGGGTGGCTGAAACTAGATGATCTTTAAGGTGCTTTCTCACCCAAACCATTCTATGATTTTAGGAACAATTAAATAAATATTTCAGCCATTTTTAAAAGACTGATGCTTTTGAAATAAAGACCAGTTAAATTTCCTTTGCAAATAACACAAGCCTAGTTTTAGCAGAAATGAAATTAATTTGATCTTCATATTATCTCATGTTTATGCTACCAGCAAATAGTAAATCCTGCTTCTTTTTCCAAGTGCAGTGATGGGGATGAGTAACTGTGATTGTGTCTTTTTTTTTTTTTTTTGATAGAAATTAGCACATGTAGTAAATAATGGCAAACAGAAATCTCCCCTCAGCCTTCAGTTGTGCAAGGTTATTCAAACACAGAGTGCCTCTGAGAGTTCTAGATCTTTGCCAAAAAATTCAGGGTGTTGAAATTAATTAATGGGTACCCAATTTAAAGGGAATTGACAGCCAGATCTGAAGCAAGTCCTGTGTCGTCTGCCTAATTTCATTTGGAGGTCAGGCTTAAAACAAAATTAAGAGACTCTAGAATAAGGTAATTGCTTTTATTTATTAAAAGCAGTTGATATTACTGCATTATTCAAAGCACTAACAAAGTCCTAAAGACATTTTAAGGATTTTTTTTTTTTTTAATATCTCATTTACATTTTCAACCATTTGTTTTAAACTGCTTTGTCTGTCTTTAAAAGTGATTAATGCACGGAACCCAGACACACTGACTAAATGAAAAAGAAAAAAAAAAATCCCCCTTAGGAGCTCTTCACTGAAAACATTGTCCTAGTTACTAAAAAAGAATAATTATAGTGAAAGTTTCTGGAGATAAAATTCTATCACAATATGCCTCTGAGCTTAAAACTTAGTTAGTCAAGCTAAAATTTAGCTTGACCCAAAATTTACTGAGTCAAACTGTGTGTTTACGGAGCTCTTTGTTTGAAGAAAAAAAAAAATCATCTCAATAATATATCTGAGAATAAAAATAGAAATAACACACCGTAAAGAGAAGGACTTTTATGTGATTTTTGAAAACCATCCACTTTCACATGCATATTCTCTCTACAGTGAGATTTTATTCTGATCTGAAACACACTTAGGAGATAGAAGAAGTGATAATAATTCCCAGAGCCGCAGTCTTTTTAATTAAATTTGCATTTCACCTCTCGGTGATAGATGGGGAGTCATTTGACAGCAGATTAAAGTTAAATGATGCCCCTTACCCAAGAGTTAGTTGTTTTTGAATGTGACTTTGCAGGTTTTTTGGGCAATAGCTTTAGATTTAAAAAAAAAATAAAAATTAAAATGACATGTCAATATCTGTGTGTGCATGTGTGCAGTTATTTGAAAAACATTAAACCTGCAGTTTAATCATAAACATTAAACTTACCCCACTCTGTCCTTATTTCTAACTACCTGAAGGTGTTTTGGCCATCTCACTAAATATGTGTCTAATCTGAACTTCCTACATGGTTATTATCATGGAATCATAGTATGGTAAGGTTGGCAGGGACCTCAAAGATCATCTAGTTCCACCCCGCTGCCATAGGCAGGGACACCTCCCCCTAGTACAGGTCACTCAAGGCCTCATCCAACATGGCCTTAAACACCTCCAGGGAGGGAGCAGCCACAACCTCCCTGGGCAACCTGTGCCAGTCCCTCACCACCCTCACTGTAAAGAACTTCCTCCTAACATCCAGTCTAAATCTCCCCTCTGCCAGTTTAAATCCATTGCCCCTTGTCTTTTCATTACAGGCCTTGGAAATAGTCCCTCCCCACCCTTCCTGTGGGCCCCCTTCAGATACTGGAAGGCTACTATAAGGTCTCCTCGAAGGCTTCTCTTCTCCAGGCTGCAGCGCCCCAACTCAACCTGTCCTCATGCCAGAGCTGCTGCAGCCCTCTCATCTTCGTGGCCTCCTCTGGACCCACTCCAACAGTTCCATGTATTTCCTGTGCTGGGGGCTCCAGAACTGCACACAGTACTCCAGATGGGGTCTGATGAGAGCAAAGGAGGAGAATCCCCTCCCTTGCCCTGTTGGGCAAGCTGCTCTTGATGCAACCCAGGACTCAGTTGGCTGGCTGAGCTGCATGGGCACACTGAAGGCTCATGTTGAGCATCTGAGTTGTTGCTTCTTTGTCTTAGGTCATCTGTTTTTCACTAGGTTCCCAATTTTTATTAATGTGCTGTTAAAATATTACTTAACAATAATATTAAAATATTACGTTGAACTCATTTTTATGCCTAATTTGGTTTAATGTTCCCTAGTAATTGGCTGCATATTTTAGAGCACAATTATAGCCAGATTTTCTCAGCAGATTGGACTTGTTAGTTGCAATCACAGCTGAAACTCAGTTTCTGAAAATTTATCCTGAAATTTCTATTGAAATTTAATTGCTATCCTTTCCCAAGCAGAATTTTAGAAGCTGTGGCTAGAGACATGATCTCTGCCTAATAGATCTTGAAAGTAACAAAAATGTAGAGACTTTCATTAAAGCTTTACAGCTCCAATTCCAGAAGTGTACTGTACCATATGGCTAACAGAATAGAATTAAAGAGCAGCTGTTAATCTATTGGGTTAAGAACAGGACATAAAAGGCTATGTTTTACCTCCAGTATGTATCTTTGTCTCAGATACAGCTATCTAATCCAATTACTACCTTAGTAAGGATAGACCATTTCTCTTGCCAGACAAACTACTGGTAAGGTGTAGAGGTCGTGCAGATGTACAGGTTGCACAGTTCAAGAAGGAGAGGGAACTACTTCAGAGGGTACAACAAAGGGTTACAAAATTATTAGGGGAATAGAACATCTATTGTGAAGAAAGGCTGAGGGAACTGGGACTTTTTAGCTTAGAGAATGCTGAAGGGGGATCTTATCAATGCTGAACAATGCAAGAAGGGTGGGTGTCAGGATGATGAGGCCAGTCTTTTTTTGGTGGTGCCCAGTGACAGGAGGAGGAGTAATGATCACAAATTTGAACGTAGAAAGTTCCACGTAAACATGAGGAGGAATTTCTTTAAGGGTGGTAGAGCACTGAAACAGGCTGCTCAGAAAGGTTGCAGTCTTCATCTCTGGAGTCATTCAAAACCCAACTGGACACCATCCTGTGCAGCCTACTCTAGGTCAACCTTCTCTGGTTGGGGCTTGGACTAGACAATCTCCAGAGGTCCCTTCAAAGCGCGATTATTCTGTGGATCTGTATATAGATGGGGATACTGAGGAAAGAAACCCAGAACATCCAGAATCAATGTAAAGCTGATGTTCTTCTGTTATTGCATGATTGGTTACTAGTTTGATAATTAGTAGATCTGAAGCCTCCTTGCACATACCTCCTTCATTGTTCATAGCTGCTGTCTCTCCAGCTCTTACATCCCTGCATCAGACAACCCATGTCAATAGGATCTTACAGCAGTCCGGTGGTGGAAACACAAAGATGTGTGAAGCTTCCCTCAGTTCATCTTCCTAAGGTATTTATTTTCCTTTGCTGATACAAAGCATATGAAGTAACTTAGATCCAGCCTGAGCCTTGTACAGAGACTGGGTACAGAGAGCCTTCTTCTGTACCCAGTCCAACTGGGCTGGTAGAAGTCTATTTAGTGAGGATGTTAAGAGTAGAATATTGGGTGGGCTTGTCAGTCAGATCACAAATGGGATTCATTCAAACACATCAGCATCTTTTCAGGCACATGGACAGGTAAAGACAACCTTGAATACCACTGCTCATTCAAGACTGTTTAAACAAGGTTGAATGACACCAAATATAAGAAAACTGCAGTTATGGAAACCTGTATTAATTTGTATA
>VWYK01096341.1:1063-30265 GCA_013399775.1 Semnornis frantzii
TTTTTTTTTTTTTTTTTGGTTGGTTTTTATTTGCTCTCTCTCCTGGAAATAGCAGTCCAATATAATTTCTAGCTTTGCTTCTTGTGTGGGGCCTTTTGTTTCTCAGATTGAGTTTGCTTCTCTGCCCCATGCCACCATTTGACACATGAGCTCTTCACAATTCATCTTTCAATTAACATGCCCCAAATAATACCTGCACCTTGCACAATTCATTCCACCCCCAGGCTGGGATAGGAAATAACATTGCTCTCAGCATTCCCTTTGTCCCTCCTCCAGTTGTGGGAGCTGCCACCTGAAATGGAAGCTGCTGGTGAGTGCAGCTGGACCAGCTCTGACCCTTGGCCATGCCTGCAGCGGGGCCAGGCTGCCCGGATGAACGTCGCACCTAAAAGCAGCCAGATGTGGAAAGGGCTCTTTGGTGCTGGTGTGCTGTGGGAAGCAGCAAACCTGCTGCAGTGAGCTTGCTTCTCACCAGTGGACTTTAGAGCTGTAGAAAACACCAATGTGAGGTGCTCCAAGTGGGCTGAATGGTTTGAATGCCTTTCTGCTCATCTGAAATAAAGCCTCCCCAGCCTCCTGGGCTGATGGTTAGTGGGGGAAATGGCAATTGAAATGAAATGGTATTGATGGCTTCTGGTTTGGTTTGGTTTGGTTTGGCTTCTTTGTTTCTTCTGCCTTTTTCTAATAGTTCATCTAGTTGAATCTCCTCCACCCACAGCTGCAGCACCCTGAGCTCCCTGTGAGCAGCAGGTGGTTCAGCCCTGTAGGGTTACATTCAGATGGTGAGGCATTGATCCATAGCCCTTCTGCTCCACGTTAACCATGGCCAGATTTATTGTCTTGCATCCTCCAGCCTTCTACGTTATTTTTCACTTGGCTAATAAACTCTAAGGAGTACTTTGTGTGTAAAAACCTTTTCCCCTTTTTACACCAGGCTAAACAAATTGTGATGCAGAAGAGAGGGCTGCAGGCTGAGGATTGCTGAGCAATAAAGGAAACATGATCTGCTTACTGCTGGTTTTGGTGCTTGTGATATTCCTGCATGTGCAGTCACCTGGCACGATGCCTACTCTGGAAATGTAATGCCCCTCAGGACATTCTTTTTCTTAAATGATTGTTGCTCTGTTGCTCTCTAGTGAATTTCAAGGGTCGTTTCCAAGCTGTGTGTTTGCCCCTGGAAAACAGGAGGCTCCTGTTGGAAAAAGTCAATTGCAGTTGGCACAGAGATGTGACTGTTAGTGGCTGGTGATGGCTACCCTGGTGCCAAACTGCGCTCAGGCTGCTGGGTGCTCTTTTCTCATTCGTTTGAACTCTGATGTGCTTCGGGTTTCCTTCCACACTTACTGAAAGGGAGGCTGCAGGCAGGGGAGGTGGGGACTGACTTTGTCTTCTCTGTGCCGTTGCAGTTAACCACAGTAGCGGAGAAGTCGCGAATCCTGCAGCTGGAGGAGGAGCTCAGCCTCAGGCGCAGCGAGGTGGATGAGCTGCGGCAGTGCCTCAGGAGCTCTCACCAAGCAGAGAGCCCTGAGCATAACCTTGGCCTGCAGTCAGAGGCTCTGCGCCTGCGAGATCAGCTGCTCTCTGCCAACAAGGAGCACCAGAAGGAGAGCAGCCAGCTGAAGGAGAAGTACGAGAAGACATTAAAGAAGTACCAGCAGGAGATGGAGAAGCTGAAATCTCTCAATGAGAAGTACTCGCAGGAAATCGTTGACCTAAAGCATAAAGTTCAGCAAGCCACCAATGAGAACATGGGGCTGATGGACAATTGGAAGTCCAAGTTGGACACCTTAGCTTCTGACCACCAGAAGTCTCTGGAGGACCTGAAAGCCACCTTGAACACAGGCACCGATACCCAGCATAAGGAGATTGTGGAACTGAAAGCAGTGGTGGAGAGTATAAAGATGGAGCACCAGCTCGAGTTGGAGAACCTGAAGGCAAAACATGACATTGAGACAGCTGTTCATATAAAGGAGAAAGAAAGTCTCAAACTGAAGCTTCAGGAGGCCGTGGATGAAGTGGAAAAAAGCAACAGCAACTGGAAAATGCAACTGGAAACCAAAAGCAATCAGCACCTTCTCGAGCTCCAAGATGTGAAGGACAAGTGTCGAGATGCTGAGCTGAGGGTGCATGAACTGGAGAAACTTCACAGTGAATATAATGATCAGACACAAGCAATAGCTTACTTGAAAGAGCAGATTTCTTTGGCTGAGAAGAAGATGTTTGACTATGAAACGTTACAGAAAGCAGAAGCCCAGAGCAAACAGGAGATCCACAGACTGCAGGAAAAAGTGCTTGTCTTAGAGAACAAGCTGCAGTCCCTGGAGGCCCTGCATCCTTCTCAGAATGCAAATGTATGACTTCTGGGTCCTTTTGCTTATCAGCACTGTCACTAAGCCTGCCTAGGAGTAGCCCTCAGCTGCTGCCTTGTGCAGTGTCCTGAGGCTTTTATGCCTCAGAGTATCTGGATGGTTTTGCCTTCTGTTGATAGTGGGGGTTCTGCACTGCATCTTCATACTGAAGGTGTCTTCCCACTCTTGAAAGCTCAACGTGTTTCACCTGGTGAAGACAACTGTGAGCAATAAGTACAGCCAGGGCCCTGGGAAAAGGGGGTTGTTTTTGTAGCCTGTCCCATGTTATAGCCAACATAAGCCAGGGTTGAATCATAGCATCATTTTGGTTGGAAAAGACCTTTAAGACCATCAGGTCCAACCATTCTCTAACTTTGCCAAGGCTGGCACTAAACCATGGCTCTCAGCACCACATCTCTGTGTCTTTTAAACACCTCCAGGGATGGGGTTTCAGGAGCCTGTTCCAGGCCCTGACAACCCTTTCAGTGAAGGATTTTCTTCCAAATATCTAACCTAAACCTCCTTGTTCCAGAGGCCTTTAGATCACTGAGAGGGCACTGGGAGGGGGGATATTGTTATTGGAGTAGAACCAGGGAGCCTTGAAATAATTCTTTTATCCATGTATCCATTAAAATCAGGAAAATGTGGGAAGAAAGGGATGGCTGAAAGCCTTTGAGTATCACAGGGCACACTGTATTTTGAAATGTCTTACCCAATTTCATGTGGCTGCAGTATTAACTATTCAAATATTTCAAACAAGCAACTAAGTCTTGTGGCCACCTTTCCTAGACCTTCAGCTGTGCTTCCAAAGAGCAGTTAAATAGTTCTTCCATACCAAAAGTAAATCAGGAGGTTGATTTCCCCTTTGGGTGTGCTCCTGCCTCTGTTGCAGCCCACAGAAGCTCTTGGGGGCTGACCTCAGGGATTTCAGAGGTGGTGGCCACAACAACTGCTTGATCTGGGGCATGTGCTAAGGTCCTGCTGAAGGCTGCTGGGCATGAAGAGGCTTGAAATGCAGAATTGTGGCACCTGCAGTGGAAAGCTTTGCCTGTGAGCTGTCTTTTCATTGCAGTAGGCAAAAGAGAGTGGGGGAAAGGCAGAATCCTCTATATGGAGCAGCATTTGCTTTATTAACATATCCATTCTCTAATAACTATTTCAGCAATGGTTTGTAACTGCTTTTGTAACTATGGGCACAGTTAAATTCTTCAGAAGCTGAGGCACCTCTTTATCTGCTGGATCTCAAGCTGAATGCCAAAGAGCATTTGGACCTGAATATTTGCCATGGTGAAGCCTGGTCTGAAGGAGTGCAGCTCTTCCATCACTCTGCACAAACTCTGAGGGTGTGGAAGCTGAGACCAGAGCTTGCAGGCAAAACCTGAGCTCTTCTTCCTGCTGGCTGAATGTTGCTGTTGTGCTCAGCTGCCTACTGTGCCTGGGCACTCTCAGCTGGTACCAGTTAGCCTTTGGTAGTGCCCAGCTGTAGGACTGACATCTGAAAAGCCTTTCTTTCCCTCTGCTTTGAACCTTTACATCTATTTTACATCTATTTCAGATGATAGAAACCAATGATATTTCAGAAGAAAAGATAAAGATGAAGCAGACTATGGAAGGTAAGAAATTATATTGGTGTGGGCTTTCTTCTTCTTGGAACACTCTGTTGTAGTGAGTTGTGTTCTTTACCTCTGCTCTTGCCAGGGTGGCTGTGTGGAAGGGGCTTGGGAAGCCATTTAAGCTCTCAGATGTTGCTGGGTGGCATTTGTTGTCTGGGCTTTTTGTCTCCTAATCCATCTGAGCATATGCAGGGCTGGATGGATGGAAGTTTGCACTTCTTCTGCACCCACACCACGCAGATGCTGCAGGTTGGAGAGAGGGCTAGGGAAATGGGCACACTTCAATCCCATCACTGATTTTTACAGCAGGTAAAAATCCAGACATGAAATGTAATTTGTTAGTAGAAGAGGACTGCTAATGGTAGATGTTCATGGGGCTGGCTTAAAACAATGGGGGTTGCAGTTTTAAAATGAGGCTTACTGTAAATCAAATCCACCCTTTTAACAAAACAGGATTTGTGCATTCAGAAAATGTGCTTTAAGTTTGAATTGCACTCAGCCTGCCTCACAGACAGGGTAAGCTGTAACCCCTTGTCTGAGCAGCTCTGGCAAGATTAGAGCTGGGTGCCCTAGAAAGTCTCTGTTGGGAGCAGTGTCCTCCCCCATCACTGTGTGGCATATCCTTTTGGGGGTCTGTGAAGGATTCAGGGCTGTTCCAGGACACATAAGGTGCTTCCAGATCACTTCTTGCCTTGCTCATTCCCAGATTTCTTCATTCTTAGGTTGGTGCTTAGCAGAAGATATTATCAGTGTAGGTCACAGAGAGTTAATTTGTCACTTCCCTTTGCAAGGGTTTAGCTTTTTCTCAAGTATTCACCTCTTGAGGAGTTTGTTAGTTGCAAGGTCCTTGCTAAAGTCCTGGTGAGGATGTAGCACCCTAAACAGAGGTTTTACTGGCTAAAACTTGATAAAATCTTTGTTTAGTTGGAGCATCCCTGCAGCTGTTTGTGGACTCAGACAGATGTTGTGTCCTGTTTCCATTGCTGTCAGTGCCAGCTAGGTATTGTCAGTCTCCTCACACTTTGCAGGTACAGGCTTGCACACTGCTGTCCCAAATTGTGTGCTGACTGAAAGGTGATTCCTGCCTAGCAAGGGCAGAGCATAACCAGGTCCAGCAGCCACTGCTCTTAGAATGGCCACTTGGTCCTTGTGCTTGTTGTTTCCTCACTGAGTGATCCATATGGAGATGCACTAAAACCAACCAGTCCAGACTTGAGCTGCAAAAGCATACTTCAGATCCACAGCTCTGAGTGTGGTAATCCATCAGTTCCAGAAAACATGTCTTTCAACACTGTCTCTGCCTTCCAGTGTAGGATATTATGCAAAGAAATGCACTGAAAGTTACTGTAAAGGGATGGGGTAAATTAATTAATGCGAGACGATATATATAAAAATATTAACAGTTTATTAATATTAAATATTCAGAACTCGCATTTCCCCAATCACCATTTAATAATAATATTAACAGGTTCTTAGCAACTTTATGGAAACTATGTACAGGNAATGTTTAATTCCCTATCCCCCACACACTACTTTTGGTTCCTTTCTTAAACCTGTCTGATATGGCTTCCCAGCTGTGTGCTCTGCCTCCTAGTGCCTGTATGGTGGTGAGACACAGTGGCAAACACCCATTGCCTGTCTCCTGCTGCTTCTCTGTTGAGGGAGGCTTCCACCACCATGCCCCTGTTGCCCCCCAGCCCATGCTGTATCCTTGATACCTTCCTGATTTGCATCAAGCATTTTCCAGACTTCCAGTCTTTGTCTTTCCATTCTCCCACAGACCTCCAAGACAAGCTGAGTAAAAGAGACAAAGAGGTGTCATCACTGGTGTCCCAGACTGAAAGTCTAAGGGCCCAAGTAAGTGGTAAGTTTCCCTAATCCAGTGCTGGTGGGAATGAGTTGTTTCCATGCTCATCCTCTGTCCTGGTGTTGAACAAGGGCCCAGGTGCTGAAATGGGCTGGTGTAAAACATGGCACTGCCAGTCTTTTAATGGATGTTGTTGGTCAAAATGTGTTTAGAAGTTCCAGTCTTTTTTTCCAGGAGCTGGACACAATCACTGCAGAAGATATTTGTGTCCTGTGAGGGAGGTTTTGGACTTGTTGAATGGCAAAAGATGAAAGGAGCAGAAGTAAATGGAGCTGGGTCTGGAGCTTCTCTTAAGCAGGGCCAAATCCAGGGCTAATCAGGTCTGTCCTGCTAGGAGTGGGAGCAAGGAAAAGGCAAAGAGCAGGAATGGAAGTAAAGGAGTAAGTCACCTTTTTTCCCACTGTTATCTTCTGCTTCTCCTAGCTTTGGAAAACAAATGCAAAACAGCAGAAAAGAAGGCAGAGTCAGTGGTAAAAGAGAAGAAGAGGCTGGAAGGTGAACTGGAAGCCTTGACCAAGAAAACTCATGACGCTTCAGGGCAGCTGGTCCTCATCAGCCAGGAGCTGCTCAAGAAGGAAAGGTCAGTCTGCAGGGCTGAAGGACAGAGCTGGAGGCTCTGTGTGTGTTTATGTTCATGCAGGGTGCTGTGATTTACCACCACAACAGATCTGGAGGTTGAACTGTTGAAGTCCAGCCCCCAGTTTTCCTGTTCTGGAGAGATACTCCTGTTGGAGCTTGGTTAAAATTAGGGGCTGTGAATTTTCAAGGGGACTGCTCCTACACTGCTTGCCAGGAGCTGCAGGACAGCTCAGTGTGCACACAGATGCTGAACGAAGTCAGCCTCAAGCCGGCTAAGCTGATGGCAGCCCTGTTCTGAAGTGTGGTGCACAGGTGCCAGCCTCTTTAAAGCTGGCACAGTGGGGAGGGCAGGAGATCTGACACCCCCAGAGCAGTGGGAGTTGGGTCAGGTTTGTTTGCTGGCCTTCCTTTGGGCCTGTGGCAGAGGTGGGATGAGTGCAGCAGGTGTGTGAAATGTCTCCAGGTTTTGCTGCTGCTCTTTCCCAGGAGCCTGAACGAGCTGCGAGTGCTGTTGCTGGAGGCGAACCGGCACTCGCCCGGCCCCGAGCGGGACCTCAGCCGGGAAGTGCACAAGGCCGAGTGGCGCCTGAAGGAGCAGAAGCTCAAAGACGACATCAAGGGGCTGCGAGAGAAGCTGGTCGTGCTGGTAAGGGCACCAAAACCCCTCCTGGTCTTGGTCTAGGGGCTGGAGGGCTCTGCTGCTCCTGAAGGGTCCCAGCTCGTCACCCTCGTGCCAAGGCTTCATGATTGCTTTTGTTTTACTGATGGAACTCCCTTGGCAGAACCTGTGAGCTGTGGCCTGGCGTAGTGGCACCTCATTAAGCAGCAAAAGTATCCATATAGAATCATAGAATCAGTCAGAGTTGGAAGGGACCACAAGGATCAGCCAGTTCCAACCCCCTACTGTGGGCAGGGACACCTCACACTAGATCAGGCTGTCCAGAGCCTCATCCAGCCCGGCCTTAAACACCTCCAGGGATGGGAGTTTGACCACCTCCCTGGGCAACCCGTTCCAGGGTCTCACTAACTTCATGGTGAAGAACTTCTAACATCCAGTCTGAATCTACCCATTTCTAGCTTTGTTTTTTCCCCCAGTCCTGTCACTACCTGACAGCCTAAAAAGTCCCTCCCCAGCTTTCTTGTAGCCCCCTTAAGGTACTGAAAGGCCCCAATAAGGTCACCTGGGAGCCTTCTCCTCTCCAGACTGAACAGCCTTTTTCCAGTCTTTCTCTGCTCTCCATGGGCTTTAGATCCATGGCTAAAATTTGTGAGAGAAAGCAGGTCTGGGGAGGTTCTCCCCCTGTACTCTGCCCTGGTGAGGCCACACCTGGAATACTGTATCCAGTCTTGGGCTCCCCAGTTGAAGAAAGACAGGGATCTACTGGAGAGAGTCCAACAAAGACCTACAAGGATGATTAATGGACCTGAACATCTCTTCTAGGAAGAAAGACTGTGAGACCTGGGATGGTTTAGTCTGGAGAAGAGAGAGCTGAGAGGGGATCTTATTAATGTCTATAAATACCTTAGGAGTGGGTGTCAAGAGGAAGGGGCAGGCTCTTTTCAGTAGCACCCAGAAATAGGAAAAGGAGCAATGGATATAAGCTAGAACACAGGAGGTTCCACCTCAACATGAGGAGGAACTTCTTTACTGTGAGGCTGACAGAGCCCTGAACAGGCTGCCCAGAGAGGTTGTGGAGTCTCCTCTTGGGACTTTCAAAGGCAACCTGGATGTATTCCTGTGTGGCGTGCCCTAAGGTGAGCTTGCTTTGGCAGGGTACTGGACCCGATGGTCTCTGGAGGTCCCTTCCAACCCCGAACGTGCTGCGGTTCCGTGGTCCCGTCAAGGTCGTTCAGCTGCACCAGGTCGTGTTGGAGGTTCTCTGGGGCAGCAGTGAGCAATGCGCTCCAGCTCCTGTGTGCGCCAGTGCCCTCCAGCGGCTGAAAGGGGAATGACTGACAGGGCTGGGAGCAGCCCAGAACTGCTGCTGCTGGTAGCGCTGGCTTGGATTTGCCTGCAGAGTTGTGCTCTGACCCCATCTACTGTTGAAATCAGAGCACGCTTATACGAGCTCCTGGGGAGTTCTTTGCTTCGTTCCTGCAGTTGTTGGTGCTGATCTAACGAGCTCCTGTTTTCCCTGTGCTGTGTAAGGACAAGGAGAAGTCGGTAGCGGATCAGCGGCGATACTCCCTGATCGACCCCTCCTCCGAGTCAGAAGTGATCCGGCTGCAGCACCGCCTCGTCAGCACGGAGGATGTGCTGCGCAACGCGCTGGAGCAGGGCCACCAGATGGAGAAGCTCATGGAAGCAATGAGGCTCTCCTCCGAGAAAACACAGGTAGAGCCTCAGCTGTCATTTCCTGGGCCGCTCAGCCCTCAGCGGTCATCTGCCCTGAGCAGCCACCTGGGATCTTGTCCTGTGCTCTGGGGTGATGCAGTTAGCTGGGGACCTTTCTGTCTCCTGGAAAGGCTGGAAAGACTTTGTTCTGGCCTTGCTAGGTCATAGTTATGGATCCTTTTGTGCTCTGCAAGAATGGTTGCTAAATCATAGCATCATTGTCTGGCTGTCCAGGCAGGTGGTGGAGTCCCCATCCCTGCCAATCAAAATAATTCTATGGTTTAAATTGGAAATGTTATGATTAAGGTTGGAAAAGACCTCAAAGATCATCAAGTCCAACCATCAACCCAACACCACCATACCCACTAAACCATGCCCCAAAGTACTATGTCTGCATTTCTTGAACACCTCCAGGGATGGTGACTGTACCACCTCACTGGGCAACCTATTCCAACGGCCTGACCAAAAAGGTAACTGCAGCCCATAGTTGGCAGGACTCAGAATGGTGACTCCACCACCTCCCTGTGCAGCCTGTTACAGTGCCTGACCAAAAGGAGAACTGCAGCCTGTAGTTGACAGGACTCAGGGATGGTGACTCCACCACCTCCCTGTGCAGCCTGTTACAGTGCCTGACCAAAAGGAGAACTGCAGCCCGTAGTTGGCAGGACTCAGGGATGGTGACTCCACCACCTCCCTGTGCAGCCTGTTACAGTGCCTGACCAAAAGGAGAACTGCAGCCCGTAGTTGGCAGGACTCAGGGATGGTGACTCCACCACCTCCCTGTGCAGCCTGTTACAGTGCCTGACCAAAAGGAGAACTGCAGCCCGTAGTTGGCAGGACTCGAACCTGCGCGGGGAAACCCCAATGGATTTCTAGTCCATCGCCTTGACCACTCGGCCACAACTACCTGCCGTGGGCAAGGTGGCGCTGGGGAAGCTTGCAGAGTGAGTAGCTTCTCTGTGTGCAGTGGCATGTAGCTGCCTGTCTTTGTGGTACAGGTGAAATATGAAACTTGAGAGTTGCTGCCGTCTCTGCTCTTGGAGAGGTTTATTTCCTTGTAGTCCTTGAACAGCCTCTTTGGTTGTGACTCTGGGAAAATGTTTTCCCTTCCTCTTACCAGCTGCTGGAGGCATCTCTGTGTCTGATTATTTGCCCATGGACCATGTATGTTCCCTCTTCAGTTTCTGTCTTCTCTTCCCAGCTTCCTCTGGTCTCCCTTTGTTTCTTCAAGAAAAGCAAACCTGCTTCTGTTGTTTGTCTTGCATCCTTCTTTCTGAAATGGAAGGTTACAACTAACTTGACTCTTCCCATCTCATCCCTGCAGCGTCTCAGCCCTGACTGATTTCTCCTGGAAAGTGACCTGCCCCTTGTGCCAAGCTTTGTGCTTCGTGTCCTTGTAGCTGTGCTTTGTCTTGCCTGCAACCAAGTCATGGCTTTCAGAGCCCAGATGCCCCAGTGCTCCTCTCATGCTTGCTCATTTAAATTCTGAGCTGAAAATGTCTTTTTTTTTCCCAGTAATGAGCAACCATTCACATTCAAGCAGACACTTAGGATAGTCCAGAACAAGCCAGTAGACATAGAGAGCGAGCTCGTTTTCCCTGAGGCAGGTGCAGATCTGTTGTGGTAGGTAATCTGCAGGGTATCAAGTCATCTCCTGCCATGCCACAGTTTGCAGATGCAGCCAGTGGCCCTTTGCATTGCAGCAGAACGTGCAGGGAGGCAGTGGGGAGGCAGGGGCACAGGAAGAGCTGCAGCCCTGAGCACTCTGCTGGCTCAGCTGAGCATCTGTGTGGTGCAGACTCTTTCTGTCCCGCAGTGCAGCGGCTGCGGCTGTCTGCCAACAGCAGGCAGGACAGCTGTAGTCGTGGTGACAAGTTTGTGGCAGCCCAAGATGTGCTATAATCCTGTCAGTACCTCCAGAGTGACTTGAGCTTCTGCTGTAATTGCCATGTGTCAGGAGGAAATGTATCATGACAGCCTCATCTGTTGGAAGCTATGGGAGGGAGGAGAGGAATTATTCTCTGTGTGCTTTAATTCTGAAGTCCCGTGAGAAAGGGAAGTCTTCCCTTTTACATTCCTGGCTCCAGAGGTGGGGCACCTGGTAATTATTTCTTCCCCAGCTATAGAAAATAACTAATCTTACATAAAGTGATTTGAAATGGACCTTCTGAGGTCAGCTAATCTGTCCCTGGTATCGCTTTGATACTTCCATGCTGAAGAAACCTCAGAGATGGGACAAGATAGTGTCATGACTTCAGCTACAAACTGTGGTACTAGAAGACAGGCAGAGGATTACCGTGGGAAGCCAGGCTTCAAACTCCTATTGATGTCAGGTGCCTTAAGTACCCAGTTACAAGGAAGTCTGGATCAAAGCTCCCTAGTTTCAGTGTGAGATTTCTTCATCCTTTCCCTTATGAAGGGGAGTTGTTAACTAGGGGCTTTCAAGCCAAGCCTGACAGCACTGCTGACCTAGAGACATCCTGGTGCAATAGTTAGGGAATTGATGGTTCTTCCTCAGAAGCCACATTTCCACTGTAACCCATCCTGCACTACCTTCTGACCCCCTGTCTCTTCTCTGACAGCAGCAGCTGTTGCCCAGGGATCTGTCTTGGCATCACTCTCCCTTTGTCTGTAGACTCTTCACTTTTCAGCATGCTCAAGATGGAAATCTCTAATTACCAGGAGCTGCTGCTGCTCTCCCCTGGCAGGCACAGGCAGCCACCACAGTCTGCATCCCCTGGTGTGTGGCTGCCCTTGCTGTTAGAGGAGAGCTGCAGGAGCAGGATGGCTCTGTGTCTTCATCTCCTCGTGGACTAATTGCTGCTCTGCTGTTTCCATGCCTGCAGCTGCAAAGTATTTGCCCTGTAGTAGAGGAAGAGGATCTTTGCCTTCCCCATGCCTGATCTCACAGCTTTGCAGGAAGTGACAAGGTTTTGACATTTGGGGAATTTGCTCTGGGAGGTTTTTTTTATTGAATCTCAAGCAAATGGCACCACTTTGTTCCTTATTGTGGCCATGCACTGAGACCAGATTTCAAAACCACACAGACTGGGTGTGCTGCAGCCAGGGTGGGATATGTGGCCTTCTGCAAGACCTGAATCACCTGTGGCACTGGGTGCTGACCCCAAAACTGTCACTGCAGCAGCACTGTTATTCCCCTCCATCCTGGTGGGGATTCACTGCCTGCAAACAGATCAGGCAGTCAACACAGAGCTCAGTTTGAATCTCTGCCTGTCTTTCCCTGCCCAAATTAAACCTCCGTCCCCTAAGGTTGATTATGCACCTTTATGGTCGTGCTAATGGAAGCTGGGTAGCTGGGACTCATCTAATGATGGGTTTTAAACCTTGCAGTCTTGTCTTCCCATAATGTCTGGTTTTGCTGCCATCAGCAATTCACCAACAACTGTGAATCTGATTACCAAGGCCCAAGCAACTGACATCTGGCTGTGACTTCAGGCTGCAGCTTTCTTCTCTTGTTTGTGCTGCTTGCGCTGTCATTTTGAAGCTGAAGGGCTCCAAATTATCCTTGCTGAAGAAACACTATAAATGTTTAAAAGTTCTTGTGCTTTCTAAAGATAGAACAGCCTGTCCTGGCTGCTAGACTTGTCCCCAGAGATGGGAGATGGGGAGCAGCAAACGTCCTTTTCACTGCTGGGATGTTCACTGTGCCGTGAGCTGCAGCTAGCGCTGCCCTTGGCTGAGGTTTGTTTACTGGGATTTGAGAGGCTGGAGTGAAGAGCCAGGCTGTGTCTGTAAGCAACAGGGGAGGTGTTCTGTAGCTGGGAAGGATGCAATCCAGCACTGGGGATTGGGCCAGGGTGCAAGAGGGCAGGAGGCTTCTAGCCAAGAGGAAGGTGGGACTTTTGCATTCTCCTTTCCTCGTGGGGAGTGGGCTGCCGAGGCAGGAGGTGGCAGTCTTGCCAGATTTCAGTGCTTGCAGGCTCTGTGTCCCTCTTCAGTGAGCATTGTCCCTTCTCCATTGCAGACTGTTGGAAATTCTGGGTCTGCTAACGGGATTCACCAGCAGGATAAATCCCACAAGCAAGAGGTAAGCTATGTTGTTTAAAACTGTGGCTGCTTCATGTGATTTCTTGCCTGCTGTGCTGGGGGCAGTTCTTGGGTGGAGACACTGTCAGCAAAGCCTGACTATGTCATTCCTACACCAAAAGTGAGGACCTCTGGACAACTCCAGTTCCCAAGCATAGTGGGAGCTCCACCATTCCCTTGGCAGCTTCCCGATGGCTTCCAGTGGCTTAGTGAGGTGCACACCACAGTGCAATGGTGCTTGCTTTGGGAGAAGCAGAGGGAAGGGAGCTTCCCCTTGATCTCCTGGGTCAGTGCCTGTGTGACTTTTCCCCTGGCAGCCCCAGCTAGAAGCTGCTCAGTCTCAGATCCCTCTCATCCCCTTTACATTGGGAGGCATTTGTGGGACATTCTGTCCTGGTCTCCCATGATTTTCACGATTCAGAGCAAGACTTCCTGTCCTCACAGGCAGCCTGAGGAAGAGGCAGTATGGTTCACTGGGCAGAGCAGTGGATCAGGACACAGCAGGCCTGGTGGCATTCCACTGTGTGCCTCAGTTTCCTCTTCTGTAAAAACACTTTTCTGCTTGTCCTCATTTTGAATCAGAATCACAGAATTGTCAGGGTTGGAAGGAAGCTTAAGGATCATCCAGTTCCAACCCCTCACCATGGGCAGGGACACCTCACACTAGATCAGGCTGTCCAGAGCCTCATCCAGCCTGGCCTTAAAGATCTCGAGGGATGAGGCTTCCACAAGCTCCCTGGGCATCCCGTTTCAGTGTCTCACCACCCTCATGGTGAAGTTCTTCCTTGCATCCAATCCCCACTTTGCCTAACCAAGGCCTGTTTTTTATTTCCAGGAGAACCTCTGATAGAGAAGAGGTGAAGAGGATCATTTCATGCCAGTATCAGCTCCTGTGCACAGTCAGGAAAAACAAAACCACATCTGGCTTTAGCACCTCCAAAAGACCAGACACAGTATTTTCACTTCAAAGCAGGACAATGTTTATAATATACTAACTGATGTGATCAGGACAATCCTGGAGTCTAGTTTTCCAAGACAGCCATTGTTCCAGGAGGGAGCAGAAAGATCTCTCTGGGTTTGGTTTCTTACTTGTATTGGTTTTGACTGTGGAATTTGTATTGCTTGAGCTGCCCTTCTCCCACCAGCTGACGTGGTCTGGATGACAGCTGCCCTGAATGGTGGCTGAAGTGTCAGCCAGTCCCAGTAGCCCCACGGGAGCTACAGAGGGAGC
Source organism: Semnornis frantzii (assembly GCA_013399775.1). Classification (NCBI taxonomy): domain Eukaryota; kingdom Metazoa; phylum Chordata; class Aves; order Piciformes; family Ramphastidae; genus Semnornis; species Semnornis frantzii. The sequence continues at coordinate 15,084 of VWYK01096341.1, forward strand.
TGCTTGTGGCCTTCAGCTCCAAAGCCTGTGCCCAGAGGCTGCACGCTTCCCACGTGGTTTGTCCCTTCCCTTCCACCCATCCCAGTGTCCTGAAGACCTGCACAAGCAAGTGAAACCTGCTGGGCTGACTGTTGGCATGGGCTGAGGGAGACAGGGTGTGGAGGAGGCATGGCAGGTGCAGGGCACGGGAGCTGCGCTCAGGGCTGGTGTCCTGGCGTGTCGTGAGAGATTGCCTGATGGCAGAGGGAGCTTTGCTTTGTTTCTCACTCACTGCTGTTTGGGGAGGGAGCTGTGGTGGCTCTGAGCTAGGGGAGCTCAGGTGTGGTTGGTCTTTCTTCCTGCAGAGAGGTTGCCGAGCAGGCCTGTGATGCCCTGTGTCACAGCCAGGCTGTCCAGGCTGCTGCCCTCACTTGTCTGTGTTTTATTGGGTCTGTCTTGAGCACAGGACTCCACAGGCAGCTGCATCTCAGCATCACCAGCCTGAGAGCTCCATGCTGGCTGCAGTCAGCGTGGGGCAGATGCCTCGAGGAGATGACTCCCCCCTTGCTCGTTCAACTTAACAGCTAATTGGGGATTGCCTGGAGACTTGGGGATTCTCCAGCTCTGTCTTTGGCTCTTCACTATGATGCCCATCCCATCCTGCCAGGAATGGAGGAGGCTAAGGTGCTGCTCTAGCATCCATGCAGCTGTGGCTCTCTGTCCTCGATGGGTGCAGCAGTGCTCTGTGCATGACCTGATTACAAGCATTTGAAGCAGAAGGAGTCCAAGACTGGAGCCCACACAGCTCTTGTGTCCATACACAGCAGTGCAGCCCCAGATGAGGATCTTGCTTGTTCTTCTGGGACCTTTACCCTTCTCTTTAACTTTACATCACAGATCCCAAGGGACATTAGGGTGGAAGAAGGGGACAATATGCTTTTAAAGGTGTGAGAGAGTCCAGTTCAGGTTCACTGCTCAGTACCACAGGGAACAATCACAGCAATATTTTACTAGGCTTCCTGTAGTTAAGTGCCCAACTCTTCCAGTCTTCAGAAGCTCTTGTGTTGTGTTGTGTTGGGGTATCTGTGAAAGAGGACAAGACAGAAGAGACCACTGAGAGGTGAGATCTGAGCCAGACCACAGGCAGATGAACCTCGTGGCACATCAGCTTTGTTGCTTTTTTTTGCTCTGATTTCCTACCAAGTTGTGTTAATTTTTCATAGTGGGTTGCCAGGCTCCTACTTCCTTGAAGGCTGCCAGGCAGCCAGAAGCAACCAGGGAAAGGCTTGGGCTTCATGGTTGCAGTTCTGCCATGAGGAGGACTTTGCTGAATCTGGGCTATGATACAGTTCTGGTCACTGGGGGTGAAGGGTTGGTGATCTCCCTCCATTAAATAAAGCATGAGAGAGGAAGGTGGCTGCAGGGGAGTAAAGCAGGTCCGAAAGCACAGCTTAAATCTGGTGCATGGCAGGGGAAGGCAGAGCTCAGGACCTGACTGGCTGGGAATATTTCATCCTGCCTTGTAGAAGCATTTCATCAGCTCTTACTGATCAGCAGGGAGATTTCTACATCTCTGCCTAGCTCTGGGACTTTTCCCAGGGGATCATAAGGGTGGTCTCCAAAATCCTCCTGGCTTGGGTATTCATCTCCTAAGTGAGCAGAGGGAGTGCTTGTTGTTGCAGCCCATGCCAGTGAGTACCTCACTGGCAGCTGCTGTGCTAAGCATTTAGGGCTGTGAGCCCCAAAGTGGTCTCTGAAGTCACGTCTACAGTTCCAGCTGGCTTGAGCAGAGCCAACAGAGTGCTTCTTGTGCTGCCTGTCTCCAAGTCCAGGGCTTCCTGAGCACCTGTGTGTGGCAGAGCCCATTTTGGTGTGTACCTTACTTCCCCTGCTAGGTCTTCTAGTGACTTGTGACCAGCTGCCTTCACCTACAGAGGAAGGATACCTGTGTTTTCCACTTCTCTTGATGAACCTCTGGCTCTGCATGGGGTGGGATCTCCCAGGGGTGATTATGGTTCCATTAATCACATCCAAAGTTGTCAGTGGCAGTGGTTCAGGCTGGAGGAGTCTCTGGCTCCTGCCTCCTTTCTGTGAGCAGCTCAGACCTATGGCTTTTCCCAGCCAGCTTGAGTGACAATGCAGAACAGCAGCAGAGCAGGTTTAAAGTTAGTGCTGGTGGTCTTCTCTGGCTGTAAATAGCTGTGCTGGTCTCTAAAGATCAGCCAGGAGCTGATGGCACTTCTTGTGTGTGGTTTTCATGTTGCAGGGCTGTACCAAAGTGGGCAGCGAGGCAAAGCCAGTTCCCCTGTGTTCCTACTGTCCTTGGGGTGCAGGTCTGTGGGAGCTGCTCTCCAAAGAGGACTGAGTACAGTGTCACCAAGACAATATCATCTGGGGTTCAGCTCAGCCCTGTATGAAGTGACCAGGAGGGGATTTGGACACCAGCCATGTCCTCCCTCTCCAAAACTGGCACAGGCTTCCATTCTGAGGTTGTAAGAGACCAAACTAGGGACAGGCTTGGAAAGGAGGAGGAGATTCCCCAGCCCCTCTATTTATTTGTAAGTTTAAGTGCTATTTTTGCCTATGTGGTGGTGTATAAAGTACTTCACGATATTTGGTCTTACTGGCTTGGTTCTTTGGGGGAGATTTTCAAGGGTGTTGGAGCACTGGTGCACCCATCTCCTGTTGTGGGTCAAGGGCTGGTTCCTGATANGGCTCGTGTGTGCCATGCTGGTTTTGCATCTGGAGCCAAGTCCTGAGCAGAGTGCCTCAGAGCACCAGTGCAGGGTGGGGAGCAGGAGGTAGCACTGCTGGAGGCCTGGGCACCAAGGGAAGGACCAGCACCCCGGGTGTGAGACCAGCTGCCATACCCCAACGGTTAGTGACGCTCTTCTGCTGACAGCTGAGATGTTATCCACTAAAAAACTTCTTTCACATGGAGGCTGCTCCACGGTTAGTGCTTTCTTTAACCCTCTAGACCAAAGGGAAAAGAATCTTGGTTGGTGACTCCAGCTTTATCCCTCCTACAGCATCCAGAGAGCTGGAGCGAGGGGCAGCACCACACCGGTGCCTTGCTGAACCACGGGTGCAAAGTTGCCAGCCAAGGCTTTCCAGCTCTTGCCAACCCCCCCCCCACCAGCAGTTCCTCTGGCTTGCAGTAGAGATGCATGAGGGTTTCATTCCACCAAAACAATGCCAACAACACTGTAAAAGTCTTAACCAGGAATTCCAGTGCTCCGTTGTTCGGCAGCTTTAGCAGCTCAGCACTGTCTCGTAGGGAGTTATTAATACACTAAGATCCTATAGGCCTCATGTAAGTTACCAGAATAAAGCTGATACTAGATGTATAAATGGATGATAACCTTTTACCCTTACAGTATGTATTACAATTTTTGTAGCTTAGTCATTTTTTGGCTATCAGATTTTGTTAGTATGATATAAAAAAAAAAGACACAAAAAAAGGTTTGACTGCTAATGTCTATTTTGTTATCTGATTCGTTTTCTTTCTCCCTCTGTACAAAAGCTGTACAAATCTCAGTCTGTGTAACTACTACAGATGTGTATCCATGTACCATCCACCCCTGTCCTGGCTTGCTGGTGTGGTGAGCTCATTACTAAACAATAAAATCTGTGGCTGGAGTCGGCACCCCCGGGGCTGCTGGGGTGTGTTCAGGGTGTTTTGCACTGCATGAGCCACCCTGGGGTGGAAATGGTTGGGGGGCAGGGGAAGGCTTTCACTTTGCAGCAAGTGCCTCTTGTCCTGGGCTTCAGCAGTGTCCTGGAGCCATCATCCTTTAGGTTCTGCAGGGGCTGCAAACAGGTGAGAGGCCACAGAGCTGTCCTGGGGGATGAGACACACCAGGACCCAGTTTGCTCTTCAGCCTGAGCTGGAGGAGGACAGCCTGACCAAACACCAGCAGCTCTCGTGGCCCACTTGCTGCCAGCTATCTCCTGAGCCAGGTGGTGATGGTGCTGTTTATTAATCCATGATTATTCTCCCTCTGTTGATCTCACCAGTCCCTCTCTGACACATCTACCCCGAGGCGAGGAGTGTCGCAGTGTGCTGCACTAGATCCACCTCACCTCCAGACTGGCACCTACTTGTTTGAGCAGTGCCACCTTGATTTACAGGGGCAGAGGCAGTGTTTGGCTCACTCTCATCCCTTCCAACCCAGACCTTTAGAGCACAGGGAGGTGGAGTGTGCTGTGGATCAGTACTGCTGGGGAGCTGCATTTGCTGCCAGGGTTGGTGCAGGTCTGGGGAAGCCACTGCTGCCCAGTCCAGCCTCTGCCCTTCCCCTGTGTTCCCACCTCATGTCCATATGGATGCTCTGAGCATGGTGAGGTTACAGTGTCCTCAGTGGGGCAGGACCAGGGGAATTCACTCCAGGTTTTGGTGCATTATTCATGCTCCAGCACTTCATAGTTGGGAATTGCCTTGACTGCCCACAGTCCCTACCCCAGCTCAGCAGCACAGCTGAAGCCATGAAGCATCCAACTCTTCCTGCCATGGTTTCCTGCACCCAGGGGCTGTAGATCCTTTCCAGACAGGCAGGGCTTTCCCACTACTGCCAGCTGCCTTAAGAGAGGAAAACACTGGGGTGCCTTTTCCCCTGCTTCCTGGCTGCTTCTGTCCCTGGACTGAAAATTCTGCGCTACCAGAATGATCTGAAAGCACTGAACTCTTTCTGGCTAGCTGGTGAGGTTTGCAGGTGATGGGTTGATTCCAGAGGGAGGTCTCAGGAAAATCACAGAATGGTGGGAGCTGGAAGGGACCTCTGGGGATCACCCAGCCCAACTCCTCTGCTAAGGCAGGTTCACCTAGAGCAGGTTGCACAGGAACAGGTTCAGGTGGGTTTGCTTTTGCTGCTGGGCTCCAGATTTTCTTGCAGCTGGACTCAGCAGCTACTGCTCTTAATTGTCTGCAGGTGGAAAGGAGAAACAAGTCCAGCAACCTAAAGCCTGGAGAGATCTAATGGAGTAGGACTAACATACTGGAAGGCAGGTGGCAGAACAACACTGGAAGCTGGCTGTGCTGGGGCCGTAGCACAGGCTGTACAGTCTGGTCCATGATGCCCTACTCCTTTATTTTTCCAAGGGGTGTAAGAGTTGCTGTCAAATAACTTGAGACTTTTTTGTTTCTTCACCAGCTCTGCATTGCTCAGGATCTCCTCAAACAGCTGAGCAGGAACAGCAGGTCCCTGGGTCACCACTTTGCTTATTTCTAGAGCTGGTGCAGATGGCATCTGCTGCTGCCGTGGGCTTCGCTGTCCTCCAGCGGCTGGAAGGAAAATAATTCATGTGAACTTTGCTGGGGAGAAGCCTCTGGGCACAGGGAGGTCCATCCGGGCTGAGTCCAGCACCGAGGCTGCTCGGGGAGCTGATGAAGTCATTTTCCCTGCTCTCTGCTTTCAGGGGCTGGCGCTGCTCGCTCGCATCGCATCCCGAGGAGGTGCCGCTGAGTGGTGCTGGAGGCTGGGATCTTCTTCCAGCCAAACTCCCGTGTGGGGAGCTGGGTGGTGGCTCCTGTGCACGATCCCACTGTCACACCTTGGCCCTAGCCCCAAATACCTGTGACCCTCTGCCCCATCGGTCCTGTCGTTGCTGCCGAGCCTGCTAGCAAGGGGACGACTGCTCAGCAGCACCTGTTGAGTCGTTGCCATGCTGGCAGTGAGGTCACCAAGTCCCATTTTGCAGCCAACACTCCTGGAGGGAGATGTACCTGGGAAAAGGCAGGGCATGGGGACAAGAGGCTTTAGCCAGCACAGCTGGCAGAAAAGGAGTTTGCCATCAAGCCTGGGCTCTGTGCAGGGGCTGGGCTGGCTGGGGCAGGAGGCAGCGAGTCCCTGCTGGCTGTGGGTGACTCCAGCTCCATCTTTTATGCAGTTCCACAGTACAATTGGTTAATGTGCATGTTTGCAATCAAGTGCCCAAGCCCTGGTATCTCCTGGAGATAACACCGTGGCACATGCTTTGTTTGCAGACATCGCCGCTGTTAATCGTACGGTGAGGATTAATAAAACATGAAGTTTGAGGATGCCTGAGTCGCAGTGGGGGAGCTGGTAATCTCTGCCAACAATAATATTTGCACTTTATTTTCATCCCAGCATCCAGCCAAGGAGCAGGGCCTGGCCCACAGAGCAGCATTGCTACGGCGAAATGGATGGGATGAGGATGGAGTAACCCACCTGGAGTCCTGTGTGCAGTTCTGGAGCCCCCAGCACAGGAAGGACATGGAACTGTTGGAGTGGGTCCAGAGGAGGCCACAAAGATTCTCAGAGGGCTGCAGCAGCTCTGCTATGAGGACAGGCTGAGAGTTGGGGCTCTGCAGCCTGGAGAAGAGAAGGCTTCCAGGAGACCTTAGAGTAGCCTTGGAGGATCTGAAGGGGGCTACAGGAAGGCTGGGGAGGGACTATTGACAAGGTCTGGGAATGCCAGGACAAGGGGCAATGGGTTTGAAGTGTCAGAGGGGAGATTGAAAGTGGATGTTAGGAGGAAGTTGTTTGCAGTGAGGGTGGTGAGACACTGGCACAGGTTGCCCAGGGAGGTTGTGGCTGCTCCCTCCCTGGAGGTGTTCAAGGCCAGGTTGGAGGAGGCCTTGAGTGACCTGTGCTAGTGGGAGGTGTCCCTGCCTATGGCAGGGGGTTGGAACTGGATGATCTTTGAGGTCCCTTCTAACCTTATGATTCTATGGCACAGGGATGCCAACCTGCTCCTTGGGTATCACAGGGGGATATGATGAGTGGGATGTCCTCCCTTATCCCTTAGTGTCCTCATTCCCCTGGGATGCTGTGCTCATGCCCAGAGCTGGACAGGTGCTTGAGGGATGGATTTAGTCCAGGGGTGAAGGAGGCATGAGCCATGAATTGGTGTCTCTGCATGGGGACAGAGGTGACATCTCTGTGTGGATGTGGCCGCTCTGCTCCAGCCATGCATCCTGCAGCCTCCCATGGTCCACGCTCCTGCAGGACCTGGCACCCAAATATGTCTCTCTGAGATGTCCCTTCTCAAGGGGGTGGGTGGACCAGGTGTCTGCTTGGTGCTAGGACACCCCTGGGCCACCACAGATGCCACTCTGCTTTCACAGGGGCTGCCCTTGTCCCCTCCCCACTGCAGCCCCAGCACCAGTGTCAAAATCAGTGCCAGGAATGTGCTGCTTGCCTGGCAGGGCTGTTTCCTCCCCATCTCTTTGCTCCCTAATAAGCATCCTTGTCAAAATAGCTAATTTCCTTCCAGAACAAAAAGTCACCTGAATACATTTGGAAGCTGTATTGCACTATCAGGGTAATCAGAATTTAATTTGATGCAGTCAAGGCTCTAAAAAGATGTTATCAAGGGGAACATCAAAGCTGGATTCCTGTGCTTGGAAATGCAACTGGAATGCTTAGTCCAGGTTTCTCATTTTGTTGGAGACTTTCAAAATATCAGTCCAAATAACAGAAAAGAAAAAAAAAAAAAAGGAATATTGAGAGTATTTGCAAATTAATGTCTTTTGTAGCTGAACAAAGGCCACTGTCTAACCTACTTCTTTTGCATGTCTGGGACAGTCTCTTATTAAATCTCACTAATTATACAATTTTGTTGTGTCTAATCATCTCTGCACTTGCAGGAATTAAAACTAAAGCTCCTTTCCCTGTTTGCTGCACCATGCTGCTCTTCAGGGTCCCAGTCCTGCATAGCCAGGCTGCTCCTACTCCCAGACAGGGAGATCCTGTGGGTACAGAGGCAGGGGAAGGTGGGATGGGCACCCGGCCTCGTTTTTCTCTCCTCTGTCTGTGTTATATCCTTGGGGATTCATATCATTCCCAGCTCTTGGGATAGCTGAAGCAAAGCCCCTGCTCTCACTAGTGAATATAATTGTGTAATGGTTTGGGGTTTATTTTTCAGGCTCAGTTTCAAGAAGAAAGAAAGGCATCCCTGGGCCTTTTCTGTGCCAGGAAGGTTGAAAATGTGGTTAAAATATGGCCCTGGAGAGGCACTGCTCCTTTTTGGGGATGTTTTGTACGACCCAGAGAGGGGCACAGCTGTGTTATTGCAGCAGCTAGTGCTGGGGCAGGGGACAGCAGAGCCCTGGCCATATTCACTTGAAATGCCACAATTCTGGTGCCAAGCTCAGGCTGTTGTGTCAGGCTGGTGTGTGCCAAGCTGTGTGGGGCAGTGGGTGATGGCACAGCAGCCCCTGTCCAGTGCTGCAGCACTGTCCTCCTCTCTTCCTTTAGCTCCCATTTCTGCAGAGCCTGATCCCAAACAGCATCATTCCCCTGCACAAGGGGGCATGGGGGACAGATCAGTCCTTGGCTTTAGCCCTCAGAAACCTGGCAGGGGAGCTTTGGGGGAAAGAAGGTTCAGTCAACTTCGTTAGGGAAATAGCACGGATCTTGTGTTCAAACCTTTGAAGTGTTAATTAAAAAGAATTATGCAAAGGAGCAAGGATTTGAAACATTCATTTGAATCTCAATAAGGCATCTGTATTAAAAATAGCAGCGGGACCAACTAAAGACACAGCACTTTTGGAGCACCATGTCCCTGCTGCTACCGGGCAGCAGGTTTCTGCCTGCTCCCTGCCCCGAACGGGCACTGCAGAGCATGGCAGGCAGGAGCCTGCAAAAGACACTTCTAGCCTAATATTTAAAGAGCTTAAGAGCATCTCATTAAAAAAAAAAAAAAGAGAGACCAAATAGGGGCTGGTGTGAATCCGAGAATCTTAGAATCACAGAATCATAGAAGCACAGAATCAACCAGGTTGGAGAAGACTTCCAAGCTCACCCAGCCCAACCTATCACCCAGCCCTAGCGCCCTAGCTAATCACCCAGACCATGGCACTAAGTGCCCCAGCCAGGCTTTGCTTCAACACCTCCAGGGATGGGCACTCCACCACCTCCCTGGGCAGCCCATTCCAATGCCAATCACTCTCTCTGTCAAGAACTTCCTCCTAACATCCAGCCTAGACCTCCCTTGACACAATTTGAGACTGTATCCTCTCGTTCTGTTGCTGGATGCCTGGCAGCAGAGCCCAACCCCACCTGGCTACAGCCTCCCTTCAGGTAGCTGTAGAGAGCAATGAGGTCTGCCCTGAGCCTCCTCTTGTGCAGGCTGCACACCCCCAGCTCCCTCAGCCTCTCCTCACAGGGCTGTGCTCCAGGCCCCTCCCCAGCCTTGCTGCCCTTCTCTGGATACTTTCCAGCGCCTCAACATCTCTCTTGAACTGAGGGGCCAAAAACTGGACACAGCACTCAAGGTATGGCCTGACCAGTGCTGAGCACAGGGAAGCTTAGCTTAGTGCGTGGGGAGACAGAGCAGGGCACACAGGCTGGTGAGGTGAGTGCAGGGCTGTGACCACCCAACACAGGGCACAAAGCAAAATGAATGATATTAATTTAGATTAATAATGGGAACAGATCAGCAGGTAGCAGTCAAGACATAATAAAGACATAAGACAAAATAAAAATCATTATTGATTGCAGATCATAGCCCTCAGGGACCCCCCCCCCCCCGCACAGCCCATTCCAGGGGAATCCAAGGGATGTCCCTCTCCAGCACAGCTTATCATTAACACCCCCAGCATGTCCTGGCCTTAGCTCATTCCAGTGAAAAGCATCCAGGGCATTAATTACCAGATCCTGGGATAATGTCATGAAGTTCACTTTCGCAGTGCCCAGAGCCGGACGGAATGTCAACGCCTCCTGCCCTTGCTCTTGGTGCTGGAAGGGCACCAGCAGCTGGGCATCTCAGCTGGAGATGGGTGGGCAGTGCCATGAGGGAAGAGAACCAATGCCCTCTGTTCATTCCTGAGATGGCAGCAGGTGAGCTGCGAGGGTGTGGGTCCTCTGGTGGGGATGGCTTTGCTGGGCATGAGTTGAGGCGTCTGAAATTGGGGAATGTGAGGGCTGAGGAGCTTTGCTGGGGCCACAGCCCTGAAGGGAAGGTGCTGGAGGACAGAGCTAGAGCCTGGATGAGAAGTTAGTTGGTGATTTCAGAGGCTGGGGCTGCAACCTCAGCTGTGGGTTTGATTAAAAATGTATGAATATCAGCCCGACCTTGGGCAGGGCTCGGGGCCAGCAGCCCCGCTGCTAGAGGAGTTGATGCTCCTGGCCAGAATGCAGTGCAGGGATAAGCCCAGTGCCTGCCTTCACTTGCCCCACAGATGGGGCCCTCTCAGTCCTGTTTGGATGCCTGAACTCTGCAGAGAGGACCCTGAGGCCAGGAACTGGGCTCTTAGACCCCACCGAGGATACTGCCAGTAACCACAGCAGCCTTCCTGCTTGTGCAGGTGTGAAGGGTTCCTCATCCTAGCACCAATGAGCCAAAACCAATCCTAGTGACAATGTCAGCATAGGAAAGGGCCTTTCCTCCTGCTGGTAGAGCTGGGAAGGACGGCCGAGTTAGAAAATGGAAATCTCCCTGGTCTGCTCCCCAGGGCCCTGCCCAGAGGCTCTGACTTGGGAGCAGGTGAAGAGAAGGACAACAAAGCTGCTGAAGGGTCTTGAGAATAAGTCTTGTGAGGAGCAGCTGAGGGAGTTAAAGGTAATACAGAAACACAACACCCCTCCCAGAAACCAGAGTCCTCAGGAGGGGCTTCCAACCACCCTTCCACCTTCTTCCCACCCCTCTACTTTACTCCAGGATTTGCCTTACGTGCAAGGTGAGTTTGGAGGATGGGCCAGGGGGATTAGAGGAAAAGTGGTTAGTTAGGTTAGCAGAGAGGTCCAGACCAAGCCAGCAGCTAGAGACTCTCTGAATGTCTTATCTATGTTTGTATTCTTATTCTTATGCATCTCAGCAAGCCTATGAGTGAAGTAGACATCACCATTGTTTGCTTTTCACAGCCTATAATGTAATCTTCTCTATTAAAATATTCCAATTAGCCTCAAACCAGCACACTGGGGTTGTCGAATGCAGAGGAGGCTGAGGGGAGACCTTCTTGCTCTCTACAGCTCCCTAAAAAAAGGTTGTAGAGAGGTCGGTGTTGGTCTCTTCTCACAAGTCACAGCTGATAGGACAAGAGGAAATGACCTCAGGTTACGCCAGGGGAGGTTTAGGTTGGACATTAAGAAAAACTTCTGTATGGAAAGGGTTCTCAAGACTGGCACAGGCTGCCCAGAGAAGTGGTTCAATCACCATCCCAGGATGTGTTTCAAAGCCATCTAGATATGGCAGTCAAGGATATGGCACTCAAGGCTATGGCACAGTAGCAGCCCTGGTGAAGTTAGATGATGGTTGGAGTTGATGATCTTAGAGGTGATCTCCAGCCATGGCAGCTCTGTGATTCGGTATCACCAGGCTCTCATTAGCATGGAAATCATTCAAGGGACGCAGGCAGACAGCTGGGAAAGCATTTATCTGTTGTGGCCGAGCAAGCCCCTCCTGCAGCGCAGCGTTCAAAGGCCAGCACCGCTGCCGGCAGCTGGCACCGCCGCCGTGGGACACACGCAGATAGGCAGAGCAAATACCCAGTGCGAGCCAGCGCTGTGCCCCAGCAGGCAGGGCATGGCGGGGCTGTGGGGGTGTTTTGATCTTTCTCCAAATACGCTTGGGAGCAGCAGCAGCTATCAGCTCGGGGGTTGCAGGGAGCCCTTGCCCGTTCCACTCGGTGGCACACATCTTGTGAAGGAATTAGGGAGCCTTTGGCCGCCTCGCTGCACAGCTCTCCCTGCAGCTGCTGTTTGCAGGATGGGCTCGCTCTACAGCCCCCAAACCAGAGGTTCACTTGCTGCACGCAAAAGCTTGTTTCCTCCAACTGCAAGTGATGGATTGAAAGCTTTTTTATTTTCCCCCACCCTCAAGGCTTCCACCCAGAGCCACAGACCCCAGCACTTTCTCCTCCAGGCTTTTTCCTCGCCTGGTTTTGCCATCTCTCAGCCCTGCTCCAGGTGATGCCAGCTCCCCACATCCACACCGCTCACCCGAGACGTGCCCAGCAGCAAGGAGCTGGGGTGTGTGTGTGCTTCCAGAAATGTCCCACTCTTTGATCTATAATTTAAAAACCATTTTGTTTTGCCTTGGTCGTTTTAACTAGCAATTTGCTATAGCAAAAGAACACAATACCCCCGTAGGAAAGAAGAAATAAACTCATTCTTTCAATTAAATTTCTCCTGACCTTACTAAAACTTTCTCCCTGTTCCTTTTTCTAAAGAAGCAGCTTCTTTTTTTTTTTTTTTTAGTTTTAGTTTTGTGATCTCCAATTCCACCGAGAGACAGAAAAAATCAGCATATCAGAGAAAACAACGGCTCTTGTGATGCCCAGCAGTCACTAATTAACAAATTAAAAAAAAAAAAAAGGGGGGGGGGGGGGGGGGGGGAAAGAAAGAAAAGAAATCTTGCTGCAGATAGGATTGTTTCCTGACGATGTTGCCTTTTCTTTTGTTGGCACTGTGACAGGGAACTTCTTTACTGCTGCAGATAGAGCAGATGAAGCCATTCCTCTCACTCTCCTCCTCACATGGGTTTGTGCAGCTCGGTCGTTTGGCCCTCACAGCGAATGCTTTGGTGGCTTCCTGCAGAGATGTGTGGAGATGGGAAGGTTGCAAGAGAGTGCTGAAGCCATCGGCTCCGTGCCCTGGGCTGGACCGGGTATCTTTTAACAAGGATGAGCATCCCTACAAGATGGGGGCTCAGGAGGGCTGAGTTCACCTCTGTGGACTCTGTTTCAGTGGAAAACCTGGAGAACATCTCGGGTCCCATCAGGTGGTTTACCTTCCCCCTGAAGTCCATAGCTTCCAGCAGGCTGCACCAGGAGACATCTCTAAGTGGCTGAGCTTTGGCTTAGCCTGTCCCTCCTGGCACTGCTGCAGTTCAGCCTGCAGTCTGACCTTTTCCACACCATCTTCCCAGGCTGCTTCTCCAAATTTCAGGATCATTTGGCCTCTGTGTTTCCCAAGCACTCAGAGCCCTACACAGGGACAAGCACCCAAAGGACAAGCTCTGTTGTGAGCTGCTGCCAGCCATGGGGGCTGAGCTCTGTTCACACACTGGTGATCAAAGCTGGCACCTGTGGCTCTCTGACTTTTATTTCAGTTCATGGGCCCTGGCGGTCAGGAGCAAAACAGGGCTCAGTGCCAGGGTCCCAGCCTTGTCCTAGAAGAGATCTGCTGGAGTGAGGCAGAAGAGCAGCACAGTTCCCTGTGCCTTTGGAGCAAGCCATCTGCTGGTCTTTGTCCAAAGGACCTTGGAAACTCTCTTTGCCAAGGTCCCCTCCAAGGGCCAGCATCCCTTGGGGGCCTCCAGGAAATATCACCCTGCAGCATACTTGCAGCAGTGAGGAGTCAGACACATTCCTCAATGCCAGTACCATATCTGACCAGACCATAACCATTCCCATGGGGCTGCTGGCACCCTTGGGTGCCCCAGGGGCTGGAAGCGCAGGGGTGGCCCCAGGGAGGGCAGGCTTGAGGAGCAATGACAAGCAGAAACCTGATATGAGCATGGCCACAGGTAGGACTCCAGTGCTGCCTAAAACCTCTGCCTGCTGCAATAAGCACCAGAGAATCACAGCCCTCCTAGGGGTGCCAGTGCTGCCTGAAAGTTCTGCCTGCTGCAGTGGACACCACAGGGCCACAGTCCCAAGGTGCAGAGCAGGGACACACACACAGCCACAGCAGCTGGGTACTGCATCACAATACAAAATTTCTCCCTATTTTATTAAATTGCAGCAGTTTCCCCAGTTGAGGGCCATGGGTTTGGGCTGGCAGTGTGCTGGGGAGGTGCTGGAGAGATGAGCAAGAGCCTAGCGTGGAGCCCTGCACAGAAACCTGCCCGTCCTTCGCAGGCAGCTCCCCCTTCTTCGGCTCCTGCGCTTGGATGACCTAATTAAATTAATTTTGGTGGATTTCTATTTTTTTGGGTCTGGCTCAAAGATAATTAGCCAAAAGATGCCCTGATTTCTTTCTTTGGAGGAAGAAATTATTCAGCCAATGTGTTTTTACTCCCTGTGTGCACTCCTAGGGATGGGTTTAAGTTGGGGACTGGCCCTGGCCACCCTGGTAGGACCCATCCTACCCCAACCAACCCTGTCCCACCAACCTTTTTATCCCTACTGGGGTTTTATTGGGACCTTGTGCAGCCCCCAGTCTGTTGTACCAGTGCAACGAGTTTACCAGGCCTGGGGCCATGGAGAGGGATGCAGAGTGCCTGCGTGGGGTTTGGCATCTCTGAAAAGCCCCTTCCCTGCTCTTCCAGAATGTGGGGTGGAAAACTGTTTTCTCTTAAAATGTTGCTGGGTTTTTTCCTCCCTGTGGCCCCAGAGCAGTAATAAATCATCACTTATTTAAAGCAAACCCCAGCTAACGGAGCAGCTGCATAATGCCAGCTTCAAAGAGAAAAAGTGTCAGCAGTTTCCAAACTTTGGAGGTTTAAACACTGTCAAGTTATTTTTAATAGTTTTTAATTTGTTTTAATCTGCCCTTTTCCTTACTGCGCAGTCACTGGACGGCAGCGTTCCCTCTATTCCCAGCTGCAGAAGGCTGCTGTGGCTGCAGGCACAAGGATGGTGGCAATGCCCATGGAGTGGATGGGACTGCAATGCTTGGCTCTGGGGAATGAGGCTGTGCCGGGCTGGTCTGGGCCATGCTGTGGTCAGTCTAGCTGTGCCATCTCACAGAACCACAGAATTAACCAGGTTGGAAAAGACCTTTGAGATCGAATCCAACCTATCACCTAACACCTTCTAATTAACTAAACCATGGCACTAAGTCTCCTTTTAAACACTTCCAGGGACAGGCACTCCACCGCCTCCCTGGGCAGCCCATTCCAGGGCAGCCCATTCCAATGCCAACCACTCCTACTGCGAAGAACTTCTTCCTAAAGCAGCCGTGCCAGGCTGGGCCATGCGTTGGTGAGCTGTGCCATGCGTTGGTGAGCTGTGCCGTGCCACATCGAGTCAAACCATGCTGAGCTATGCCAAGCCAAGCCACGTCAACACCAACAGGTGGCGACAGGTTCCCCCCAGTAGTCAACTGGGCAACCGCGCCGGGGCTGTGCCAAGCCATAGGGCTCATAGGACCCATAGGGCTCGGCGCGGCTCGGCACAGCCCCGGCGCGGTACGAAAGCGTTTAGCACAGTTTGTCCCCCCTCTACTAAACCCCCCCGTCCGGTTATCGGGCTGGTTAATCCCGTATGTAAATGGCAGCCAATGGATGGTGCCGTTGAGCGGGGCTGGGATTAGCGGCGGGGCGAATGGCTGGCACTTTTACTGGGATTACAGAAC
>VWYK01096346.1:1050-49004 GCA_013399775.1 Semnornis frantzii
GCCAGCACCGGGGCCAGCACCCGAGGCGCCCGCCGCGGCCTGGGCCGCCTAGCAGCCGCCGCCGACGCGCGGATCCCAGCACAGCGCTGCGGGCACGTCCTGGGCCAGGGGAGGCCCCGGAGGGGGCTGAGAGCCCCCGGCGAGGGGCCGGGGAGCGAGGAAGGAGAGGGGTCCTGGGGCCAGCGGTCGGCGATCAGCCCTGGAAGCTGGGCCGCGCTGGCAGCCGCTCGCCAGGGCTGCTCTCGAGGGAGCCAGGCTGACCCTTAGCCCCCAGCCGTGGGGCGAGCACCGGCCATGGGGTAAGCCCCCGGCGTGGGGTGACCCGGGCCGCCGGTTGAGCACTTGGCCGCGATCCTCTCCTCAGGGCCGACAGCAGCGGGACCTGCCCTGGAGCCGCTGGGTGAGGCCAGGCTGGGTTTGGGGAGGCGCAGGTCTCTCCCCGCTTGTGTTTCCTGGTGGTCCCCGGCGGCCCCGCGTGAGGAAGATGGCAGGAATGTCACCTGCAAGAGAGCTGCTGCTTGCCAATAGGACAATGCACTTCAGCCTTGGTGACACTTTGGGGCTTGCTTTATAAACTTAGGTGCTCTTGGTAAATGCGGCGAAGGGCTTCGGTCGCCTCCTGCCACGCCAAGTTTTGTCTGACCTCAAATCTTCAGCCCATTAGCCTTTATCAGGCAGTCTGTTGAAACTTCAGCTAGAGTACATAAGTGCTTTGGGCAGTTAGGACTTCTCCTGCTGATCAGAATTGTGGGTGGCCTTGTTTGAGGTGAGAGGGGGGGAAAGTGTTAAATTCATACTTGTCCTAGCCGTCTCCTCTCTCAGATGCTCTGCTGAGCACAGATGCACTGCCCCAGCACCCTAAAACCGAGCTGAGGGGACACCACCTCATCCTGGAGTCACCCATGGTTGTACTTCTGTGTGTGTAGGCATGGCTGATAATGGCAGTGCTGAAAAGGTGTCTGGTTTTGGCCTCTGCAGCTCCTCTGAGATGTTGGGGTGGGTTGGGTTTTCTTTTTCCCCCTCAACAAAAGTACATCATTTCTAACAACAAAGCCTTGCCCTGCGGTGCAGCCTAAGGCATTCCTAGAAGCTGGATCCCAGTTTGGAGGGCCAGGAAGCTCTGAGGAGGCTGGAGCACAAACGCAGCGCTGCCAGGGGCTTTGGTTCTGCGTCCTCCTTATCAAAATGAGAAACTGGCGCTGCCAAATGCCACTCTTCGGAAGCAGAGCCTGCTTTAGGTCCAGCCACCTGCTGGGGATCCCTCGCAAAACATCCAGGCAGGCGTCTCATTCCAGGTTTACTTTGTGCTGTCTGCAAGTGCTGCAGCCTGACCCGTCTTCATCCAGCCCTTCTCCTTTCCTTCTTCTCTATCTCCAGTCCTTCTCCTTTCCCTCTTGTGTACTTCCAGCCCTTCTTTCCTTCTTCCCATACCTCCAGCCTCTTTCTTTTCTTCCTGCATCTCCAGCCCCTCTCCTTTCTTTTCTTCTTGCACCTCCAGCCCCTCTCCTTTCCACAGCCCTGTGCTGCAGCCAGCTCTACTCATTACTGAACACCAGCAGGTTCAGAGACACTGAAGCGCTTGGCTGTAGCTTTGCTTTTGGGTGGTGGGAGCACATTTACAGCTCGAGGTTGTGGTCTTGCTGCAGAGCAGTTGAGCAGAGCACCTTCCTGACCGCTCTGGAACAACGCTTCACATGGCCGTATGCATGGCAGGCAGCATCGCGTCGCTTCTTCCACGCAGATCTTAGTGTTTGAGCCTCATCTCAGGTGTTCAGTCACCTCCAGAGGCGACTGAGGATGCCAGGAGCCCTGTTAGAGTTTGCCTCTGTGGTTTAACTGAACAGTGGGGATTTTGCAAAGCTTTGCTGTCTGCTAAACAAATCCCCTTAAACACTTTCAGTTTCCTTTTCCTACTGGTAGAAAAGTGAGGGCAGGCTGCTCAGAGTACAGCAGAGTTTTAATTGATTCTGTTTTATCTTTTCTTCCTACAGGGCCTCTTGCTAGTTTAGTTTGTGTGTTTAATTGAAGGATCAAGTCCACTGTGAATGGCTAGTAGGTATTGCCACGTCCTTAAGCTAAGTTTAGATTTCTCTGGCCTTGGAAGCTGGAATCCTACACTGTCACAGCAGCACAGGGGTGAGCTTATCCAGCATCAGAAAAAAAAGAAAAAAAACACTGTCATTTGGCAGCAGCAGGGGGTAAAGCAACCCACCAAAACACAAAACTTAGCAGATTCATTTCAGTGGCTGCTGAATTTCCCACCAGGTCCACACGACAGACTTCTGCTGGCACAGCTCTGTCTGCAAGCTCGGTGACGGAGTGTGACCCGTGACTGACATAGCTGTGCCAGCAGAAGTCCCAGCTGTAGAAGCAGTTATCTGCAGGAGTGCACTTTCACTGATACAGCTTGTTTTCATGTTTAAAGGGTGTTTCCCCCTGTCCTGCGAGCAGGGCTGCTGCTGTTAAAGCTTCCTGGGATGTAATCAGACATTTAGCTTGCAAAAGACTGCTCGGGGTTGTCTTTGCTTTGTGTGGCTCTTCCCATCCACGGTCTGGAGGAGCTTGTTCACCTTTGCAGTGGGAATTCTCTGGTGAAAGTAAGTGAATTTATGGCTGTGATTTGTTTTGTTGCGATTCAAAGTTGTTTATAAAACTTCCCATTGCCTGTGATAAGCTGGGATTTTAGTTGTTTGGGTTTTCCCCCCCCATGTGGACTCTGGTTACTTTAACAGTCTTGGGGTTGTGAAAGGCAGGCTTTTGCCCAAGTTTGCCAGGCACAATAATCTTCAATTTTCACACCATTCTTAACAAGAAATAAACTAGAAAGTGATCCCAAGCTGGGTGTGGGCTCTGGTAGGAAAATGAAAAGGCAGCATTGGAGGAAAAAGAAAAAAATAAAAAAATCAATTAATTTCCACACTTAGTTGAACTCAGACACCAAGAAGAAAAACTTAAGATTTAGGTAGACTGCTGCAGCCTCTGTCTTTTTGTTGTTGTTTTTCAGAACCTCTGTGTTTTTGTTCAAAGGGCACAATCAGGGAGGTGCAGTTCTTTTTTGTTCTTATTAAAAGAGGGCATTCTGGTGTCAAGTTGTAAAATAATGCAGCAGTAACATGCCTAATTTTAGAGCAAACTTCCTTTAGCAGCCATAAAAAACCCCAAAACAAAAACCAACCCACTGCTTAGATCAGCTTCAGTCTCTTGGACACTTTTTGGGTTAGTTGAGTTAAAAAAAGGGAGAGAAACACAAAGAAATTGCTTGCTATTTATCGGGAAAAGAGCTTTTTGGAGGTGCCAGAAAGGGCACTTGAGGGCTGTAACCTGATTTGCAGAGTAGTGGGAGAGCAAACGGAGGAGCGGAGGTGAGGTGTTTGGGAGCAGAAGATGGCATTTGAGAAAAAGAAGTTAAAAATATGTCTTAGGCATGTTTAGATTCAGAAGGATTTGCTGTGGATTTACTACTTTAAAGCATTAACTACTAAGCCTCTTGTCATATTCCTCTCCCCCCCCCCAAATTCTGTGGTTCTCTTAATGATTGCCTGTAATCAAGGCTTGGGTCCTTGTTACTCATTTTCTTCAGTCTAACAAAGTGTTTCTCCTCTCTTGAGCAGATTTGTTGGTTCTGTAGACAACTCCCCTCTGCAGCTCTCCATGCCCACTGCACCACTCATGGCTGAGGCTTGGGGACCAAGCTGCCTTAATTTAATGCTGCACTTACCTTGCTCAGGATTGCCAGCTGTCAGCTCTGGAAAGCTGGGGAGGAATGGTGACTAAATCCCATCAGGTTATCAGTTAACATACGTGTCAAAACTTGCAGCAGGCTGCTCTGCTGCTGCGGCCCTGCCAGCATTGCTGGTTGAACTCTGCTGGTGCTGCTCTGCTCCCGGCCCTGGCACGCATTGGCCCCTGTGCTGAGCCCCTGCTCACTAACCTGACAGTAAAGGAAGAAACCAGGAGGTGGGTGGAGGATGCAGGGTGTGCAGGGGAGGTTCCACAGGAACATAAGGAAAAAGTTTTACCGTGAGGCTGCTGGAGCCCTGGAGCAGGCTGCCCAGGGGGGTTGTGGAGTCTCCTTCTCTGGAGACATTCAGAACTCACCTGGATGTGTTCCTGCATGACCTGTCATAGGTGATCCTGCTCTAGCAGGGGGATTGGACTGGGTGATCTTTTGAGGTCTCTTCCAGCCCCTCCCATGATGTGATTCTGTGATTGGCAGTACCATCACTGTGGTAGCTACCTTTTTGGGTTTCAGTTTCTTTGGGTTTCAGTGATTTGTCTGTACAGCTTCTCCATCTCACTTGCAATGGTAAAGAAACTGTCTTAAGACATTAATGTATCAGTATCTTTAGCTGGTGACAACATTTCTGGAATTCTCTTGCTCCCTATCTTGGGGCTGAGAGAAGTGGCTTTGTTCTCCCTTCAGAAGAGAGGGCTCAGGAGAGACCTTTTATGTACTGAAACCTGGAAATAAGGTGGCTGCCAGGAGGAGGTAGACTCCCTTTTGACCAGGATTCCCAAGGGGTGATGGGCACAAGTTACTGCTCAGGAGACAAGGCTGAGGGTGCTGAGGCTGTTCAGCCTGGAGAAGAGAAGGCTCCAGGGAGACCCTAAAACAGCCTTCTAGTACCTGAAAGGGGCTCCAAGAAATCTGAGGAGGGACTGCTTGCAAAGGCCTGCAGGGACAGGACAAGGGACAATGATTTGAAAACAGCAGATTTGAACTGCATGTTAGGAACAAGTTCTGCACCATGGGGGTGCTGGAGCAACAGGTCACCCAGTGAGGTGGTTGAGGCCCCAACCCTAGAGATACTCAGAGTGAGGTTGGACAAGGCTGTGAGCAACCTGCTCTAGTGGAGAATGTCCCTGCTGGATGCAGCAGGGTTGGACTGCCTGACTTTTGGGGGGTCCCTGCCATCCCAGACTCCTCTAAGATCCTATGATTCTTTGCCATGCACACAAGTAACTACTAAAGCTTGTAAGCTGTGTGTCCACAGGGAGCAGATGAGGGCTGCCTGTGCTCAGCCTCTGCTCTGGCATTTCCTGATGCGAGTGGTTGATGGCCCTGTGTGACTGCAGCACATCCCAGCTGCTTCTGCTTTGCTTTGTCTACCTGTGAAGGAGCTTTCTGCTTCCTCTGACAATGATGTGCAGCTTGCAGAGGTGCTTCAGAGAGGTTCCTGAAAAGGCTGCCTCAACAAAAGTGATGTTGATTCAGAACTTTATGTAATTTATTTGAGTAGGGCTTTTTTTGTTTGGCTTTCCTTGGGAGCTTGTTTGTTTTGGTGGTTTAGTTTTGTTTGTTTGGACTTTTTTCTTTTTTTTTTTTAAACATTTGCCTTTTCCCAGCTTCTCTTAAAGTGTCTGGATGAGGATATTGTTGGGATACTGTATTCCTGCTCCACAGCTTTAGTTCAGTTGGAATGATGAGTTAGAAAAGGAGCCTCTGACATGTAAGGATCTTCTAGTTTGGGAAGAGAGTCACAAGAGAGTAAGAACCTGACAACAGAGGCCTTGAGCAGCCTGGTCTGGTGGAAAGTTTCCTTGCCCGTGGCAGGGAGGTTGCAAATGGATGATCTTTAAGTTCCTTTCCAAGCTAAACCATTCTATGAGTGTATGAATTCATGAATATGAGATTAAAAGGGCTGCAGGACTCTACTTTCTTAGGAGAGCAGCAGAGAAATGTTCACTTTCCCTTTTTTGTTAAAGCTAAACAGGTTGGGGAAAGTGAAACTTCCACTTTGAGCACAACAGTGAGAGTAGGGCTGGAGGAAAAAGGAAGAGGAGGGGGCTTTGTTCAGTGCCTTGCTGCTGAAAGCAAATTGAGGGTAAAAGAGGTGGTGTCAAAGATTTTGGCACTGCTGCCTGGCTTCAGTTCATGGAGATTCACTTGAAGGAAAAGTTTATGGATAAAGATAAAATCCCCTTTCTGAGTCCAGGGGGTGAGGAAGCTTCAGAAGTGCTTTTTAGGCTTGGGTTCCCCCTCCTCTGTTGGCAGCTTGAGGTTTGGTAGACCTTTGTTTACAGAGGTGAAGCAACTGATCCTTCAAAGTCACCATCCCTGTTGATGTGAGTCAGGATTATTCCTCACCCTAAACCAAACATAAAGGAAAACCTATTGTGCCCTCAGCTAGGAGCAGCAGGAATTTTTATGGCCAGGAAACTACTGGAGGCAAAGCATCCAAAGATTCTTTGCCCTTCCCAAGCTAGGCACCCACCTGTGGTCTGTGTTGGAAAGGGGAACAACCAAACCACAGCTGCACAAACCACAGCTCCTGACTAAGGGTTCTTTATGCTGGCCACCAGTCCTTCCACAGCTACCTCTGCAAGTCAGCAGCTCCCCAGTCTCCTACTTAAAAACTGCCTGAAACTAAACACTCAATTAAGTGATCTTAAATCATTTTTAAAGGGAAAAAAAACAAACAAAAATGTAAGTTGAGGTGGCTCTGCAGGTTGCAGAGGAGAGGAATGTTTAGCCCTTTGTTGCTGCAGAAGGAGATTTTGCTGTCCCTCTTTGGGGCAAAGGAGAAGCAAAGGGAGTTGCTTTCTGCTTAGCAATACACAGGTCATTGGTCACAGCTACAGCAGAAGGGCTGGAGGAGCTCCCCCCTGGGGGCAAGCTGAGAGAGCTGGGGCTGTTCAGCCTGGAGAAGAGAAGGCTCTGGGGAGACCTTAGAGCAGCCTTCCAGTGCCTGAAGGGGTACAAGAAAGCTGGGGAGAGACTTGTGACAAGGGTAATAGGATAAAGGGCAATAGATGAGGGGAGATTGAGAGTGGAGATTAGGAGGAAATCCTTTGCAGTGAGGATGGGGAGACACTGGAACTGGTTGCCCTGGGATGTTGTGGATGCCCACTCCCTGGAGGTGCTCAGGGCCAGGTTGGATGAGACTTTGAGCAACGTGGGCCAGTGGAAAGTGTCCCTGCCCATGGCAGGGGGTTGGAACTGGGTAGTCTTTTAAGATGCCTTCCAAGCTAACCCATTCTGTGAATCCATGAAAAGGGAACTCTTTCCCCACATGAGGAATGGCTTTCATTTTCTTAACACACTCTGACAACTCCAGCAAACTGCTCTATTGACAGACCATTTGGAAAAGGAACTTGTTGTGTCCTGCTAAGCAAAATTTTGGGTAAGCTGAAGGCTCAGCCTCTTTGTTTCCATTTCTCCCAGTGCCCACTGCCAGCTGAAACAACCCTTTTTTAGCAAATTTATTCTCTGGGTGAGGAACTTGACCCTCACATTGAGAACTACAGTGCAAAGTGATCCCCTCTTCATTTTTCTCCTCTTGGCTTGGATGTCAGAGGCCATTCAGGATACTTTTGTAGTTCATCAGATTTCACAAGTACAAAGATAACTCCAAAACCCATCCACTTTTGGTCAAGCTGTTAATAACAGTCAGGATTTGGAGATGCTGCTCAGGTTTGTTGTTTACCTTTCAGGATATTTTACTGCTTTTCAGGAATGCTTCCATCTGACTGAACATCTTTGTGCCTTCTAATCACAAATTAGTTCTGCTTTTCTTTTTCCTTCTTCCTAAGAAATCAATCTACAGGCTTTCTCAGAAGCTTTAAAAGAGACAGAAGCATGCTAAAGATTTCCTCCTGCAGCTTTTCACCTTGTTTTATTCCACATGAAAACTGGGAAAGAGGGAGAGTAGCAAACATCCTTTGCTGGCTGTCACCATCCTGTGTTTTGTTTGTAGTGGAGAGGTCCTGCAAATTTCATAGATTCATGGAATGGATTGGGGTGAAAGGAACCTGCCACAGGCAGGGACAACCTCCCACTAGCCCAGGTTGCTTGAGGCCTCATCCAACCTTACCTTGAACACATCCAGGGAGGGGGCATCCACAGCCTCCCTGGGCAACCTGTGCCAGTGTCTCCCCACCCTTACTGTCAAGATGTTTTTTCCTCATTTCCAGTCTGAATCTGCCCCCCTCAAGCTTCAATCCATTCAAGTCAAACTTTAGACCAAAAACCAGACCAAGGATTGAAAAGGAATCCTAAGCCTCAGGCTTTGCTATGTGACATAACCTTGGCATCCAAGACATTTCAGAGAGATCTTAGTACTGCAAAAAGTCCAACCCTCCTCTTCTATCCACAAGTCTCAAATACTTTTATGTAAGTGCTTCTCTCATACACTCAAAATATCCCTAATTCATCTGCTGAACTCAGAGATTGCATTGGGTTGGAAGGGACCCCTGAAGGTCATCTTGTCCAAGCCCCCTGCTGTTAGCAGGGACACCTCCAGCTAGATCAGGCTGCTCAGGGCCACATCAAGTCTGATCTTGAATGTCTGCAGGGATGGGGCCACAGCCACATCTCTGGGCAGCCTGTTCCCATATCTCCCTGCTCTCATTGTGCAGAGCATTCTCCTGATGTCCAACCTAAACCCCCCCTGCTGCAGTTTCAAACCATTGTCCCTCATCCTGTCCCCACAGGCCCTTCTGAACAGTCCCTCCCCAGCCTTCCTGTAGGTCTCCTTCAGATATTGGCATGCAGCTCTAAGGTCTGCTGGAGCTTTCTCTCCTGCAGGCTGAACAACCCCAGTTCTTTCAGCCTTTCCCCATAGGAGAGGTGCTCCAGCCTCTGATCACCTTACAGATGATTCCAAGGCTCTACATCAGATCTGGTGCATAGCAGTTACCTGGTTTCCATCTGACACAGTCCTCTCACTCCTTCACAATCTTTCACTAGGATTAAGGAAGAGAAGGAAGATGATCATTGCACAGGTACCAAAATGTTCCTGGAGACTGAACTACTCCCAACAGCAAGATCTAATTTGGCTGGAGGAAAAAAAACCCAAGGCAAGCCAGGGGCCTGACAGTGTGAGCCTAACTCTGCCTGGCACTTATGACTCTGTGAGAAGTTGCCTAGCCCCATTTCCCTTCTGCTTTCTGAACTTTCCAAAACAAGGAGGGATTAGAGGAAAGGCATTCACAAGTGGAAACTTTGCTGGCTGGAGAACTCAGCCTGGGCTACCTCTCTCCTACTTCCAGGCCCAGCTAACAATTCAGGCACCAGAACTAACATCTCTTGAATTGTAAGACAGAGAGGAAGCAGTACCCAGCTTTCTAGAACCATATCCAACACTGCTCCTATTGGCCTTTTCCTGCCCAGAGCTGCAAGTTCCATGAAACTTAAGAAAATGCAAAGAGGGTTTTCTTCTACCTGCAGCAGTTTGTGAGGGCTGTGCTGCTTTTAGAGCCCTTGCAAGTCAGTTTGAGGTTTCCTACCTGTAGCAGCAGGAAGCAGCCTGTGTCATGCGTGAAGGGCTGGAGCAGCTCACTCCAATACATGCTCCAACACAGAGCAGTGAATCAGCCCTTTCTGAAAGGCCAGCAGACACTGACAGCTCCATGGTGCTACCACTGGTTCATGTCTGTGTTCCTCCCCAGGGATGACTGGGTGACAGCTCTCTGCTTCTCTCTCTCAATTCTACTCTCAATTCTCAGCCTGAAGCAGTGAGAGCAGCAAAGGATACTCTCCATGTGTCAAAGCTCACTCCAGGTAAAAGGCATTTCTTTAATCATAGAACCATGGAATTGTTTCAGTTGAAAAAGACTTCCAAGAGCATCAAGTCCAGCCATCAACCTGAGACCACCATGGCCATTAAACCATGCCCCCGAGTGTCACCACCACAGATTTCTTGAACAGCTGCAGGGATGGGGACTCCACCACCTCCCTGGGCAGCCTCTTCCCATCCTTGATCTCCTTGCACCACCAGGAAGCTGAGTGACTTGACACTATTCCTCTCAAGAGCAAACTCCTCAGCTTACATGGAAGAGACAAAAGTACCTGGAGTGTTTGAACAGGACCATTCCATTAGGAGCTCTTTAACACCTTTTTAAGGCCATCAAATCTTAGTGTTAAGCACAAGGAGGAGGAAGAGCTGCAGGCCACAGAGCTGAAAACATGCAAACAGTCTTGACGGTGAGGGTGGGGAGACACTGGAACAGGCTGCCCTAGTCCTGTGATGAGCAGCAAGATGCTTTCTTGCCTGCTGTAGTCAGGCCTGGGCACTGCCAGAGCAGTTTGAAGGGGATGGCCTTTTCTTGCCTGGCACAGACAAACCAGCCCTGGCTGTCTTTGCAGGGAGCTGAGTAGAACTCAGAATTATTTCTCTACCTGGGAAATGATGTGGTTTAAAACCTCAAGCTGTCAACAAGGCCACAGCATTCCTGAAGCCTTACCTGCCTCTTCCTCATGCCCACTGTCTCTCTGCTCCTGCTTTAGGCTCTGTTTCTGTAAAGCAGCACTTTGCTTGCAGCCCAGCTTGGCAGGACCAGGCTACTGGAGCCTGTTTCCCTTTGTAACTTCCTTTCAGAGATCAGTATCTTTTGTACAGCACTCACTGTGGTGAGCACTTGGGCTTCCTAGCACCTCAGTGCCTTGAAACCCTTACTGCTGATAGTGCCTGATGCCTTCTGCACCAACAACTCCACAGTGAAGGACCACAACCAAAACTTGGTGTGACAGGGAGGGAGGAGAGACCTCAAGGAAGCCTTTGCAAGCACAAACTTTAGGGAGCTCCTCAGTTAACTTCTCTACTGCCTGCATATCAATTTCCTGCTCCCTACAGAGATTGTTCTAGGCTGTTGCTGTAATTTCTCATTTCCCACCTTGCTGGAATGCAGCTAGGAGAGCTATTTCTTACTTGGCAACATTGATTTTTCAAACTGGTATTTGGAAATTTTAAGTCTGGTGTACATGCACATGGCAAGGATTTGGATAATCAGATACAGAAGCAGCAGAGCTAACTGGTTTTCACCAAAAGATACTTTGATTAGATATATCCTACCAAGAAAGAATTTTATTGCCTGTAAACTGTTTTATTTTCAAGAGATCCCATTTCTTTCTCCTCTAGCCCAGCTACTTTGAGCACTGGTGCAGCATCCTGTGGCCTGTGCTATCAGAAGGCTAATTCATTGTGCCAGCAAGTCAAAACAATTTCCACTATTAGCCTGGACTTCCCCCCCCAACCTCTGCCTTTCTCTTCCCCCCCCCTTTTCTTTTAAAATCTTGTGCTCTGACTCATCCAAATTCTACCTGTAGCTAAACAGGGCAGGCCTTGGAACTTTGAAACTGTTTGAGGTCAGTTTTATTCAAGCAAGGTGGCAGATTCCTCTCTGTTGTTAATTACTGCTGCAAAGAACAGACTGTGAGTGATAAGCTGCCGCTTCTCTTTCTGTCATACAGGGAGTGAAGCTGGAGCTGCTGAGCTTCACTTATTTTGTTCAAGTGCTAGCAGCCTACCCCTTAAAGGGCAAGAAAACATCATAGCCACAGAAATAAATCTCGTTTCTTCTTCTCTCTAAGTACAAACTTCCCCTTTGAGGCATGGAAAGTTATTGGTGATTTGAATTGTGTTTTAAAGAAAGGAATAAATACTCATTGAGGAGATCACTTCCAGGCTGCTGCCAGGGGTGTGCATGAATTAATATAGGGGAGTTTTTCACTCAAAAAAGCAGGTCAATAGCTGACTGCTCTCCAGTTATTGATCCTGAGGAGCTGAATCAGACAAGGTGTTGGCTTGGGGACAAGCTGAACAG
The DNA here is from genome assembly GCA_013399775.1 of Semnornis frantzii. Taxonomy (NCBI): domain Eukaryota; kingdom Metazoa; phylum Chordata; class Aves; order Piciformes; family Ramphastidae; genus Semnornis; species Semnornis frantzii. The sequence goes on from VWYK01096346.1 coordinate 12,595, forward strand.
AGTCTCTCATGAATGAGCTGAGGTGGGGCATTAGGCTGGTCAATAAACCAGCTCTTTCCCTGGAGGCTTGGAGGGATGCTCACACAGCATCACACTTAAAGCTTGCTCAGTCCTTGGTGCTTTCTGGCCTAGGAGAACCTCCTGCTTTGCGTCGCAGCCATCGGCAGCTGCTTCCTTTCTGTGCCCACAGCTCAGTGCAGCATTTGGGCTTGAAGCTCACTGCTGATCCAGCACTGGCTGCTGCCTTCCCCAGACTCCCAGTGACTTCAGTTCTTAATCCTTTAAGCCACTTTGTCCTGTATCTCATTAAAAGCCCAGCACTCTCCAGGGGATGGGGCAGCATTGCAAATGGGTCATTTCTTTGAGCAAGAGGGGGGATGACATCTCATGTAAATAAATAAATGTGCTATTGAAACCATCCCTTTGGGGGCTTGGTTTGTTTACAGGCTGCCTGGTGAAATTCTCCTTGCCCTACAACAGGCCTCCTGTATGCATTTCTGTGTAGCAGAGCTTAGCTTTTGAGGAGCTGCCTCCCCTGTGTGTAAACTACCCCCGGGAGCTCCTTTGGAAGCAGTAAATATAAGCCTGGTGTTACTCAGTGACTTAAGGCAGGTACTCAAGACTTGGCAGATAGACAACCAGGCTGTTTCAAACAGAGCAGAAACTGTTCCTTTGGAGTAAGGACTGAAGAGTTAACCAAGCACAGAGGTTCAAAATAACCCCCTTAATATTCCCTAGCCTTGCCATGCAGTAAATTGTCCAGCTCTTCTTGTAAGTGGGGGTGTGACAGGGAGGAACAGGAAGGGTGGCAACCTGGAGATTCTTGTGTCACCTGTGATTTAAGAAAAAGCCTATAGACTTCATTTAGAGGAGATGAGGGAACAGGGGGAAATAACTAGTGGGTGTATGGCAGTAGGACAATTAGCATTTCCATCAAATGAGTGCCAGTTGGCTCTAGGATTAATCAAACACAGCTCTTTCCCTCCCTTCCCGCTCCTCCCCTTGGCTTTTGCTGCCTTTTGCTGTTTTTTCCTCCTCCAGGATTTGTTCCTATGACTTTTCCCTGGGCTTTGTTGAAGCAACAACATGAAGCCCTCTGTGATCCCACCACCACTGGCCTTACTGTCAGCTGCAGGTCCTTTGGTTAGCTCCTGCATTCCACCCTTCCCACTCCTAACCTGAATTTTCCTGTGCTGCTGCTTGTGCCATATGTCAGGACAAGCAGAGGAGGTGAGGAGCCTCCCAGGCTGTGCTTGGACAGCTTTGTTTTGCTTGCCTTGGGGGCCTGACAGCACATGAGCAGCTCTGAGCTGAGCTGGTACCCTCAGCTGTGTTCTTCCTTCCTGTGGAGTTGAGGTAACAGCAGCAGGTGTCAGTCCCTTTGCCCAGCCTCCAGCACATCCCTATGAGCTGCAGCACCTCTCCACCCTCTCCTAGTTGGCTTCTTTCTTACTGGATCCATCTGAGGGTCTCTTATCTTCACCCAACATCCACTACCTCTGTGAGGTCAGGGCCAGCCTAGTGGGACACATCCTGCAAGGTATCGAAGGAAAACCTTCCTCTAATTACTTGAGGGGGCATGAGTGCTTTCTTCAGCCTGCAGATGGGCTGTGGGACATCAACCAGCATGTTCTTGGTTGGCCAGAATGGTGGTAGATGCCCCACCCACAGAACCATCCCAGGTCATGTTGTTTGGAGCTCTGAGCAATCTGTGGAGCTTAAAGAGCCACCTCTTGCTGAGCCTAATGTGAGCACCACATTGAATCCAAGCTAGAGCAAGGTCTGGACAAGCCCCACTGCGTTGTTGCTGTGCTTGTTGGCCATGTGAACTTTCACCACACTCCTGGCTTCTCTAGTTGGGGAGGCTGAGAGCAAGTCCCAACTCCTGCATGCAGGTTTTGCAGGCTTGCAAAGGGCTGCAACATTTTCTAAATGCTCAAACATTTTCCTGCTATCCCTGAACCCCCCAGAACCTTTCTTTCCTTAGGCTCCTAGAATGGTTTGGGCTGGAAGGGACTTCCAAAGCTCATCCGCTCCAACCCCCCTGCAGTCAGCAAGGACATCCTCCACTAGAACAGGTTGCTCAGAGCCATGTCAAGCCTCACTTTGAATCTCTCCAAGGATGTGGCTTCAGCTGCCTCCCATGGCAATCTGTTGCAGACCTCCAGCACCCTCACGGTGCAGAACTTGTTCCTATCATCATATCTAAATATCCTCCGATTTCAAACCATTTCTCCTTATCCTGCGCCTGCAGGCCTTTGCAAACAGTCCCTCTGCAGCCTTCTTGCAGCTCCCTTCAGATGCTGGAAGGCTGCTATTAGGTCTTAGAGGTCCAACCAAAACAATTCTGTGATTGTGCTCTAAGTCAGCTTTTTGGTTTTGTGGGTGCTGCCCTTCCTCTCCTGGAGGCCAAAACAAGGAGACTTCTGTCACACGCTCAGACACAGAGCAGCCTTCTTGGCACACACTCAAAGCACAGACAGAGCACCCTTATTGCACACCAGCAGCCTTCCTCTCCTCCCTCTGCAACCATTTCACCCCACTTAGAAAATCCACAGAGAAAAATGGCTCTTTGGCAGTTGGTGTGCAGCTCTGCTGTGCCTGCACACGTGCACACACCCTCTGGCCTCCTCAGCCAACAGGAGTTTGAATTCCTGGGAGGAATCACCATATGGAAGTGGATGGACAGCAAGCTGCTGCTGCTCAGAGGCAGGAGGAGTGATTGAGGGCTGGCTGCTGGATAGTTTTCAGAATGCTTTGGCATTTTGACTCAGCTGTATTTACAGAGACTGAAAATCAAAGCAAATCCCAAAGAATGTGACTCTGGTGGAGGCCAGGGGGTTGAGTTGTGCCCAAACCTCCATGAACACGAGGCTGGAGTGAGGTGAAGGTGCAGTTCACCTCCTTGCTAGGAGCCAGCAATTCATTCATGCATTGAGGTATGAAAGGACTTGGACCCAACACCTTGGAGTCACTCTCATGTAACCTTCTAATATCTTCTAACCTCTTCAGGCTCATTGTTTCACAGCAGCACATAGCTCTAAGGGACTTCAATCTATCTGACTTCCAAGTCCTCCTGCAGCCTAGATGCCAAATAACCTGGGCAGCTTGGAGCAGCATTTCCCTTCCCACTGCACAGACATTAATCCTTCTGCTTGCTGGGAGTGATTTGCCTTTGGAAGAGGCAATCTGACTTGATGACAAACCATAATGGTGCAGTTGCTGTCTTACAGCAGGCCTAAGCTAGTTCCTCTGGTGAGTTTGGATGTGCTGTGTAATGGAAGAGGTCTCCTCTCTTTGCAGCTGCTCTTGATTTCCCCCACCCATACAAAAATAACAACACAGTGAGTGAAGCAATTCCTCAAGCCTTTTTTTTCCTCTTGTCTTGATGCAATTTGTAAGGCTGCCTTCAGCTTCCCCCTCAGAAAAACCAGAGCTTGTAGCTCCTACTGAATCCTAGAATTGTTTTGGTTGTAAGAGATCAAGGCCAACCATTAATCCAGCACTGCCAGGTCACCTCCAGGCCATGCCCCTCAGCAGCACATCTACACAGCTTTGAAACCCCTCCAGGGATGGGGACTCCACCACTGCCCTGGGCAGCCTGTTCCAGGCCTTGACAACCCTTCTGGGGAAGAAATTGTTCCCAACATCCAACCTAAACCTCCCCTGTAGCCACTTGAGGCTGTTTCTGCTTGTCCTGTTTCTTGTTCCTTGGGTGAAGAGCCCAACCCCACCTCACTGCAACCTCCTTTCAGGGAGCTGTAGAGAGCAATGAGGTCTCCCTGCAGCTTCCTCTTCTCCAGGCTAAACACCCCCAGTTCCCTCAGCCACTTCTCACTAGACTTGGTGCTCTTCACAAGTGCTCTGCTGCTAACTGTGTCCTCCCTGTCTCATGTTCTCCACCTCTGTACAACTTCAAAAGGCCTTAATAGTTAAGCAAAGAAGAGCAGAGCTCTTTTCTGTGGTTACCTGCTCAAGCATGCAGAAGCTCCTCTGTTGCCCAAAATAAGTGTCTTCAGAGTCAAAGCCTGCTCAAAACTTTCTTCTCTGGCACTCTTCACACCATCAGTACTGTTTTTTTGTTTGTTTGGTTTTTTGCTGTAATTGAAGCACAGAAAAACAAAAGCACAAAGCAAAGGCAGGTACAAAACCTGCTGCTCACAGAGCTTCCAAACCAAACAGCCTCCACTGAGCCCTTTTTATCTACAGCTGAGCTGGAGCTGCTTAAGCTCACCTGGGCCCATAGCTGGGGTTTCAGCTGAGTGACCCTGCAGTGCAGTCATCTCTAGGCTCTTGAGGGTGGACTTGTTAGCCAATTAGGATGACAGAAACCCCCAGACTGCAAAGCTTGTTCAGTGCTTCGACGTTCTGATATTCTCTGATGTTCCCATACTCAGGTTGTCTTTCATTTACACAATGTCAGGGTCATACTGTTTAAGTTTCCATGGTTAGATCTGGAGTGGAGAGCCAAATCTTGGTAGCTTCTGAAGTTTCCCAAGGGAATTCTTTAGAAGAAAAGCTGTCAAGAATTTATTTGTGGTCCCAGGTCACTCTGCTTGTGTCACACCTGTGTTAGCTGGATTTTAGCAAAGCCTTGCTTGAATCCTGCCAGACAGCAACTCCACAACAGCTCAAGCTGACCTAAATTGGTGCTGTTTCAATTCCCACACTCCTGGCTGGGTCTTACTGCTTTGTTCCTTGTGACAGCACAAATGCATCTCTGATTTGGGGGTTTGTTGGTGCAGGGACCTCCCTGAAGACCCAAAATTGGGTTAGTTGAGTTCCAGGACAAGCAGAGGGGGAGATGGGGATGATAGGAGTTGGGAACCCAGGAAGAATTCCTTTTTTTGTATCAACAAAAAGACATGGGGTGGCTTTTAAGGACATGGGGTGGCTTTTAAAGACATGGGGTGGCTTTTAAAGACATGGGATGGCTTTTAAGGACATGGGGTGGCTTTTAAAGACATGGGATGGCTTTTAAGGACATGGGGTGGCTTTTAAAGACATGGAGTGGCTTTTAAAGACATGGAGTGGCTTTTAAGGACATGGGGTGGCTTTTAAAGACATGGAGTGGCTTTTAAGGACATGGGGTGGCTTTTAAGTCTTGCTCAACGTTGCTGTTAATGCAGCAGCAGAAGAAAAGAAAACCAAAACAAACAACAAACTATATTTGATTTAGGTTTGTTTTCCTTTTTCTGTAAGTCTGGAACTGGCCCTGCTGCTCCTTTGACTCACTCCCATTTCAAAATAACATCCAAGTGACTAACCTCTAAGAAACGTGCCTGCTTCTGACTGGCAGCTCAGGGCTTGCCCCACTGCACAGCCTCTGACTGCCCCAGATTGCTGCCAGTTGCCAGGGCACTTCTCCCAACCAGCAAGGCTTCAGCATCATTTAATTGGGTTCCCCTTGCCAAGGAGGAAGCTGCAATCTCAGAGCTTTTTGGTGCTGTCACCCACACAGTGATCATTTCTTGGCCTCTGGGCAGGTATGGATGAGTGTGGGGTGACTCAGATGATCTAAACAGCATGCCTTGGAAGACTTCATCACCAGGCCCTGGGGTACATGAGAAGGCCCAGGAGAGACCTTACTACCACAGAGCACTACATTGCAGTTTTTGCTGCAGCAACCCAAATGCCTTGGAAAGGCTGAGGGAGCTGGATTTGTGCAGCCTGGAGAAAAGAAGGCTCAGGGGACACCTTAGCACCATGGGCCAGTACCTGAAGGGTGGCTGCCCGGAGAATGGAGACTCCCTTTTTCCAAGGAGTCCCATGGTGATGGGGACAAGTTCCTGCTAGGGAGATTCCAGCTGGACTCCAGAAGAGCTTTTTTCCCCATGAGAACAATCAGAGATTGGAATAATCTCCCAAGGGAAGCAGTGGATTGGACAGTTTTAAGCCTCAGATTTAGAGGGTGCCCAGGAAGTTCTACCTAAAGGTGAGGAAAAATTTTACTGTGAGGGTGCTGGGCCCCTGGAGCAGGCTACCCAGAGAGGTTGTGGAATCTCCTCTGGAGGCGTTCTGGACACATCTAGATGTGTTCCTGTGTGGCCTGACCTAGCTGACCCTGCCTTGGCAAGGGGGTTAGAATCAATGATCTCCAGAGGCCCCTTCCAGCCCCTACCATTCTGTGATCTGCACCTGCAGCATCTAACAGTGAAGATAAATCCAGCAAACCCCAAGCACTGGAGGCTGAGCGCTCCCAAAGCAGAGCCTGAAATTCCGATGGTGTTGGGAAGCTCCCTTCCTGATTTTGGGCTTCTGAAAGAAGGATTTCAGGTCTAATCCTGTGTCCTTAAATCCTCTCTTTCTTTCAGCATCCTGAAGGGAATGGCTGGAGCTGAGCAGCATGAGCACAGAATCCTCTTACCCTGTAGCTTTCCTCGCCGTATGACTTCACCTGGAAATAGAAGTTGGCTATAATTAGACCTGGGGCTCACGTTTGCTCCATACTTCCAACAGGGAGCCTTAATTCAGCCTGAATGGAATTTCCTTGGGTGGGCAGCAAGGAAAGGAGCACCAGGACATGTAACTGAGACCCTTGGCAGGAACCAGCCCAAACAACTCCTGCTGTGCAATGCCTGCATGCATCACGAAGGCTGGAAAGGGGCTCTTCAGGAGGGCCTGTGGTGATAGGATGAGGGCCAATGGTTTGAAAGTGGAGCAGGGCAGATTGAAGTTGGACATCAGGAGGAAGTTCTCACAATGAGAGTGGTGAGACACTGGAACAGGTTGTCCAGAGATGTAGTTGAGGCTCCATCCCTGGAAACATTCAAGATGAGACTTGATGTAGCCCTGGGCGGCCTGCTCTAGTTGGAGGTGTCCCTGCTGACTGGAGGGGGCGTGGACAAGATGACCTTTGCAGGTCCCTTCCAAGCTGTGTTTCTGTGATTCTGTGAAGGTCTGAGTCAGGGTAGCACAACAGCTGACTCTGCAGCAAAGGTCTGAGCACCTACCTGCAGGCACTGGCAGCAGTTGGGCTGCCATGGGTGCGAGATTTCTGTGGTGTCGCTGGGGAAGCAAACCTCCTGGCAGGCTAGAAAGGAAGAAATAGTGTGGGGTGGCAGAGAGTGATGGTTGTGCTGCTCTTTCAGACTAACAGGGATGCCAAAGGAAAAATATGATCCTCCAGATCCTCGCCGAATTTACACCATCATGTCAGCAGAAGAGGTAGCCAACGGGAAGAAGTCACACTGGGCTGAGTTGGAGATCTCAGGTGAGTTGGCATCTGGGCTTGGGCCTGGGTTTGGGTTTAGTGGAGCTGTTGGTGCCCCAGAATCACACCAGACACTGCCAGGTCGAGGATTCCCTGGGGAAAACAGATTTTTCTGAACTCGGGGAAGAGGAGTCAGTTGGCTTAGAGAATGCTCAGCCCCTGAGCAGCCTGCTCTAGTTGGAGATGTCCCTGCTCACTGCAGGTGGTTGGATGAGATCACCTTTAAGGGTCACTTCTGACCTGATGCATTCTTAGAATGGTGGAATGGCTCAGGTTGCAAAGGACCTCAGAGATCATCTACTCCAACCCTCCTGCCATGGGCAGGGATGCTTCTCAACTGGACCTGATTGCTCAAGGCCTCATCCGGCCTGGTCCTAAACACCTCCATGGAGGGGGCCTCCACAGCTTGTCTTGGCAACCTATTCTGTGACTCTGCCTGATTGCCTTCAGGCTTGGCTGCCTCACATGCAGCCCAGAGGATTGAAAACACCAGTTCAGATTGGAGGTGAGGTTTTGGGTAGCACATCTGCTTCTACCTGTCCTCTGTCTCTACTCTTTCAACTGGGGGATTAGGTAATGGTTTGGAAGGCATATTTAGACTGGAGATCAAGAAGAAATCCTTTACAATGAGGGTGGTGAGACACTGGAACAGATTGCCAGGAAAGCTGTGAGTGCCCCCTCCCTGGAGGTGTTCAAGGCCAGGTTGGATGGAAGACTACAGTATGGACAATGTCCAAATAGGGACACTTCTGCTAGACCAGGTTGAGCACCTGGTGTCTCTAGTTGGAACTAGATGATCTTTAAGGTCCCTTCCAACCCAAACCATTCTATGAATGTATGATTTCAAGTCTGCTCATAGACAAGATACACAAAGGTGTCTTCTGTAGCCCCAGTGAGTGTTCCAGTAAAGCTGTGGAGTCTCCTCTCTGCAAATCCCATATTAGCACATCTCCTGTGATTTGTACCTGGTGGTTTGAGAGTGCAAACCATTGAAGAGAGAGTTCTGCTGTCTTCTTCTTAAGAAGGACACAGAGCTGTTGGAGTGAGTCCAGAAGAGGGCCACAGAGATGATCCAAGGGCTGCAGCACCTCTGCTATGAGGAGCTGGGGGTGTTCAGCATGGAGAGAAGGCTCTGGGGGGACCTTAGAGCTGCCTGCCAGTACCTGAAGAGATCCTGCAGGAAGGCTTCAGAGGGACTTTTCCTGAGGGTGTCTAGAGACAGTACAAGGGGGAATGGTTTGATGCTGAGGGTTGGACAAGATCTGAGGAAGAAACTCTTCAGTGTGAGCACGGTGAGGCTCTGGAACAGGCTGCCCAGGGAGGCTGTGGCTGCCTCATCACTCAGGGCCAGGCTGGATGAGGCCTTGAGCAGCTGAGCAGCCGAGTGCAGTTGAGAGGGCCCATGGCGTGGAGGTCGTAGCAGCCGATCTGCGAGTCCCTCCCGAGCGGAGCCGTTCAGCGAGTCCCTCCCGAGCGGAGCCGTTCAGCGAGTCCCTCCCGAGCGGAGCCGTTCAGCGAGTCCCTCCCGAGCGGAGCCGTTCAGCGGCTCTCTGTGCTTTGGTGTTCCCTCGCAGGCAGGGTGCGCAGCCTGAGCACGGCGCTGTGGTCGCTGACGCACCTGACCGCCCTGCACCTCAACGACAACAACCTCACCCGCATCCCGCCCGACATCGCCAAGCTCCACAACCTGCTCTACCTGGACCTCTCCTCCAACAAACTCAGAAGCTTACCAGCAGAGCTAGGAAACATGGTGTCTCTCAGGTGAGAGAAGGTACCTGCTTGACCTCTCAGAAATCTACGCTCTGGGCTTAGGCTGGACAGTGTGCTCCTGGCTTCCATTCTTGTGGTTCAAACCATCCTGAGAAATTCCAGATTGGTTCACTTGTGATCACCTTTGGGTTCATTACCCTCCTTTCCTCAGCTCCTCAGATCTGTAAGCTGTGGGGTCTGCTGCTCTGAACCACTCTTGGAGGCTTGCTGCTTGCCTCCTCTTTAAATTCTCCCCTATCTAATTTTTGTGGCTTGGGGGTGGGGTGTTTTTTTTTGGCTTTTGTTTGCTGTTGTTCTTTGAAAGGGGGAGTTTGGCATGAAAAAAAAGCTCAGGGTGAGAAGTGTGAGCTTTGAAAGTAAGCAGCACTTGGAGTTTGCTTCTGAAGTGATCCTCACCAAAAGTGGTTTTGCATTTGCTGCAGGGAATTGCTTTTAAATAACAATCTGCTACGGGTTCTGCCTTATGAACTGGGACGGCTCTTCCAGCTCCAAACCCTAGGTCTGAAAGGTGAGTTCTCTACACTTCCCTTTTCCTTGGAGTGATTATTCACAGCTAATTTTCCCTTGGAGTAGTTATTTGTAGTCAAATTATTTCTTGGAGTAGTTATTTACAGTTAACCTTTCCTTGAGTAGTTATTTATAGTCAGCTTTTCCTTGGAGTAGTTATTTACAGCTAACTATTCCTTGGAGTAGTTATTTATAGTCAGCTATTCCTTGGAGCAGTTATTTATAGTCAACTATTCCTTGGAGTAGTTGCTTAATGGTTAACTATTCCTTGGAGTGGTTATTTACAGCTAACTATTCCTTGAAGCAGTTATTTATAGTCAGCTATTCCTTGGAGTAGTTACTTAACAGTTAACTATTCCTTGGAGTAGTTGCTTAACAGTTAACTATTCCTTGGAGTAGTTGCTTAACAGTTAACTATTCCTTGGAGTAGTTATTTATAGTCAACTTTTCCTTGGAGTAATTATTTATAGTCTGTTATTTCTTGGAGTAGTTATATTCAGTCAGCTAATCCTTGGAGTAGTTATTTACAGTTAGCTTTTACATAGAGTAGTGATATATGGTTAGTTCTTACTTGCAGTAGTTTACAGTCAACTCTTAATTGGAGCAGTTCTTTATAGTTACTCTTTGGATTAGTTGCTTACAGTTAACTTTTCCTTGGAGTAATCCTGACTTGCCAATGGGGCTGGGCTCAGAAGCGTTGTGCATTTCCTCACAGTTTATGTCAGAGATTAAACCTGTAGTAAAACTGAGCAGCCAGCTTGGCAAACAATCATAGAATCACAGAATCATAGAGTCAGCCAGGTTGGAAGAGCCCTCCAAGCTCACCCAGCCCAACCTAGCACCCAGCCTTAGCCAATCAACCAGACCATGGCACTAAGTGCCCCATCCAGGCTTTGCTTCAACACCTCCAGGGACAGCAACTCCACCACCTCCCTGGGCAGCCCATTCCAATGCTAATCACTCTCTCTGGCAAGAACTTCCTCCTACCATCCAGCCTAGACCTCCCCTGGTACAGCTTGAGACTGTGTCCCCTTGTTCTGTTGCTGGGTGCCTGGCAGAAGAGCCCAACCCCAGCTGGCTACAACCTCCCTTCAGGTAGCTGTAGAGAGCAATGAGGTCTGCCCTGAGCCTCCTCTTGTGCAGGCTGCACACCCCCAGCTCCCTCAGCCTCTCCTCACAGGGCTGTGCCCCAGGCCCCTTTCCAGCCTTGCTGCCCTTCTCTGGACACCTTCCAGCACCTCAAAATCTCTCTCGAATTGAGAGGCCCAGAACTGGACACAGCACTCAAGGTGTGTCCTGAGCAGTGCTGAGCACAGGGGCAGAATAACCTCCCTGCTCCTGCTGCCCACACTGTTCCTGATCCAGGCCAGGATGCCATTGACTCTGCCCACCTGGGCACTCTGCTGGCTCCTGTTCAGCTAGTATCTATGTTGCTGCTTTCACTGCTCCTAAACTTCCTTCTGAGCCCCTTTCAAATCTTCAGCCTTTAACCTGTTAGTGACTGAGGTGAGCTGAAGGAAGAAGGTCTCTTGTATGGCCTCTGTTCTGTGGTGTTCTCCAGTTTGCAGTCAGAGTATCTTCTGAGTCCATTTGTCTGTTCTCAGAGATGTTTTGCTTGCTTGGAAAGCCTCTGTAAAGCCAGGCAGCTCCTCACCCCCTTGTGTTTTGTTCTGTTGGCAGGCAATCCTTTATCACAAGATATTCTCAGCCTCTACCAGGATCCAGACGGAACTCGAAAGCTACTGAACTACATGCTGGACAATCTAGCAGGTGACAGCACTCCCCAGCTGACCCTTTGCATTTCCTGCCCAGACAAGAGGCTGAACCCCTGCAGAGAGAGTAGTTTCTGACTGCATTTGCATTTCCATCAGGTGGTTGCAGTCACACACACAGACAGGCAGAGGGAAGAGGCTGGCACATTGGCTAAGCTTTGCCCACCTTACAGCCAGCTGTTCCCACTGCTGTTTGAATCCTAGAATGGGTTGGGTTGGAAGGGACATCCAAAGCTCATCCAGTCCAACCCCCTGCAGTCAGCAGGGACGGCCTCCACTCGAGCAGGTTGCTCACAGCTTTCTCCAGCCTCACCTTCAGTATCTCCAGGGATGGGGCCTCAGCTACCTCCCTGGGCAACCTGGTGCAGTGTTCCAGCATGCTCCTGGTGCAGAACTTGTTCCTCACATCCAATCTCAATCTGCTCTGCTTTCATTTCAAACCACTGTCCTCGTCCTGTCCCTGCAGGCCTTTGCAAACAGTCCCTCTGCAGCCTGCTTGTAGCCCTCTTCAGGTCCTGGCAGGCTGCTGTTAGTAACAAAGGGCAAAGTCTTCCTTGATGAAATTATTTTGGAATTATATTCCAGATGCACACTGAATGCCCAGTTGAGATCTAGAAATACCAAAGTGATTAAGAACATCCAGTACCTGACAGAATTCCTGCTTTGTGGTTCTCTAACAGCTTTTTATTTTGCCACTTGACCTCTACTAAGTTAAAACACTTTAGGAATGATAGAGAAGGTCACACAGAAATACATCCAGGTGGGTTTGGAATGTTTCCAGTGATGAAGACGACTCCAGCACCTCTCTGGGCAGCCTGCTCCAGGGCTCCAGCACACTTAGGTTAAAGAAGTTCCTCCTCATGCGTAGATGGAACTTCTTATGTTCAAGTTTGTGCCCATTACCCCTTGTCCCGTCACTGGGCATCACTGAACAAAGCCTGGCCCCATCCTCCTGCCCCCCACCCTTGAAGTATTGATCAGCATTGATGAGATCTCCCTCAGGCTGCTCTTCTCCAGACTGAAAAACCCCAATTCTCTCAGCCTCAGACCTGGGAAGTGATGGTTGCAAAGCACAGGATGAAACATTATTGTTCACCCACCGTTCTGACCTAGAAATTGTAACTCCAAAACACCAACCCTGAGTTAATGACTGCTCTCCATTCTCTGCAGTTCATCCAGAGCAGCTGCCTCCAAGGCCATGGATCACTTTAAAAGAACGAGACCAAATTCTGCCCTCAGGTAAAAGCTGTGATTCTTTTCCCTTTGTTCACACAGTGAAGCACTGAAAAACATCTCCTTGGCTTCCTTTTCTGCCTTAGATGGATCAGACTGAGAACAATGAGCTGTGTTCATGGTTTACCAAACCAACTGATACCTGGCTGGGCTGTAAATTCAATTTTTGCCTTTTGAATGGGACTTTTTTCTTCCCCATTTTAGGCTTTTCCCTAACTTCTCCAGCCCCTGATGCCCGGCCAGAAGAGCTCATTTTAAACAATCCATTGCTCAGACACAGTAACAGCTGTAGAATAACTGTAACAAGTCCTGTGTCCACGCACACACAGGCTGAGCAAAGCTGAGACCTGGAGAAATCTTCCTCTGCAACCAAACTGGTGGAGTGGCCTGGCTCTGAAGTCAGCTTCTTGGCCTCTGTTGTTGCTGCTGCTAAAGTGCAAGAGTTTTCTCCAGCCTCCCCATATCTAGGGGCTCTTCCTCCTCTGCACAGCCTGAATGTAGCCCTCCAAAAGCTTCTCTAAAGAACTAAAATGCTCCTGTTGTTACAGCAGAAGATCAGGTTCATACCCAGTAGGCCTCCTCTGGGTTTTTTTTCCTTTGCAGAAGGATGAAGATGACAGAGCTTCAGAACTCCACTAGTGTTGCAGTGAAGATCTTCTGTCACTTTTTTTAATCATTTAGGTTGGAAATAACCTTAAAGATCATTGAGTCCAACCATTAAGCCTGCTCTAATAAGGCCACCTCTAAACCAAATCCTCAAGCACCACATCTACACAGCTTTTAAACACCTCCAGGTATGGTGACTCTGCCACCTCCCTGAGCAGCCTATTCCAGTGCCTGACAACCCTTTCAGTGAATTCTTTTTCCCCTCATATCCAGCCTAAAGCTCCCCTGGTGCAGCTTGAGGCCATTCTCTCTTGTTCTGTCAGGTATCAAATACTCATTTAGGTTGGAGATGCCCTTTCAGATCAAGTCCAGCCATTAAGTCAGCATTGCCCAGCCCACCACTAAAGCAAGTCACTAAGCATTGTATTAAAGGACAAAAAAAACAGGGAAAGGAAAAAAAAAGGAAGAAAGAGAAAAGTGCCCAAAGTTCTGGAAGCCACCAGAAGATTAATTTCTGTGTTTCTGTTTCAAAGTCCCTTACAAATCAATGTCTCATGCAGTTGGCTCAGCAGGGCCTTTTTCACTGCTGCTTATGAAACACTCACTGGAATAAGCTCACTGTAGCCCCTGCACCACAGGGTCATGGATTCATAGAATGGTTTGGGTTGGAAGAGACCTTCAAGATAATCCAGTTCCAATCCCCTGCCACAGGCAGGGACACCTCCCACTAGCCCAGGGTTATCCAAGCCAGCTCNCTCCGTGTCTCTTTTGTGCTGGGGGCACCAGAACTGGAGGCAGTGCTGCAGGTGGGGTCTGAGCAGAGGAGCAGAATCCCCTCCCTGTGCTGCTGCTCTCCCTGCTCTGGATGCAGCCAGCACACAGCTGCCTGCTGGGCTGCCAGTGACCAGTGCTGGCTCCTGGGGAGTTTGTCACCACCTGACACCCCCAAGGCCTTCTCCAGGCTGCTCTCAAGCCACTCCTCGCCCAGCCTAGATTTGTGCTTGAGTTTGTCCTGACCTTGCACTTGGCCTTGTTGAACTTCAGGAGGTTATCTTTGGCCCCTGTGGATGGATCCCTTCCCTCTAGTGTGTCAGCACCACACAGCTTGGTGCTGTCTGCAGGCTTCTGAGGGTGCCTCAGTCCTCTCCACCTTGCTGACAAAGATGTCAAACAGCACTGGTCCCATCACCCACCCCTGAGGGGCAGCAGGTTCAGAATTTGCCTTGAATAAAGTCCTTTTTTGTCACTTTGTGAGGCTGATGACCTTTCCCCCTCTTTCTCTCCTCCAGCTTCCTTCACAGTTATGTGTTACAATGTCCTGTGTGACAAATACGCCACACGGCAGCTCTATGGCTACTGCCCATCCTGGGCCCTCAACTGGGAGTACAGGAAAAAGGGAATCATGGAAGAAATTGTCAACTGTGATGCAGATATCATTAGTCTTCAGGTAACTGGAAACTCACTCTTCTTCATAAGAAACAGCAAATGTGAAGTTCCACCTCTGGAGTGAAATCCTGAGAGTGCCACAACCACCTACTTGCTAACAAAGCCTGGGGCTTACCAGCTCAAGCTGTGTGCACAGCTCCTTTACATCTTGGCTGGTGTTTCATGAAATGAGACAAGTGAGGTAAAATTGGCTCAGTCAGTGGGTAGTCTCTGTTGGAAGAGCAGGATTGAAGCTTGAGGAGGGGAGATTGAGACTGGAGATGAGGGAGAAATTCTTAACGGTGAGGCTGGGGAGACACTGGCACAGGTTGCCCAGGGAGGTTGTGGGCACCCCCTCCCTGGGAGTGTTCAAGGCCAGGTTGGATGAGGCCTTGAGCAACCTGCTGCAGTGGCAGGGGGGTTGGAATTAGATGGATCTTTAAGGTCCCTTCCATCCCAAACCATTCTATGAATCTGGGTCTCTTCCCCCTCAGATAAGCATCCTAAGTACTCTCCCTCTGGGTGTCTGTGGAGAATGTAAAATGTTCTGTCCCCCAAATCCCACTGGTTCTAGTCCATTCCTGCTTGATACAGCAGTTAGAGCCTCTAAAATACTCTCTTTGGCAAACTAGGGGTGGTCAAAGTTCAGTATGTTTTTGTCACTGGTACCTGTATCCTTCTGTGTTACTAGAAGTTTGTTGCTGATGTTTAGAACACTTCTGCCTTTAAACTGATTTTGCCATTTAAAAGCAAGTTTTGGTAAGCAGAATTCCTCCATAGGAAGAGAGGAGTTACCTTGGTCTGCAAACCTCCAGAGATCAACCTCTGAAATCCATCCAAATGTGGAGTCCAAATGTCACTGCAAAGAAACTGTAGTTAGAGAGCAGTGAGAGACCCTTGTGTGAAAGAGCCTCTCCAGATGAATTACTAATTGCTGCTGGATAGTCTAAGTTTTATCCTAGGGCACTACCCACGTTCAGGTGTCAGATATGTTAGGTGTAAGCCAGCTTACACCTGTCACCTCCCCTTGGGGGGCATTCCAGCACAGCCAGGAATGCAGATCCATTGCCAGCAACCCATTAACCTAGGAGCTGAGGGGGTTTGTGCTAACAGAAGCTTTTTGCGTTGCTGAGAGCTGCTGACTGCAGGCCCAGGCAGGCCCAGGCTGGGTTGACTTGACTTTGGTAGCCTAAGGCCCTTGTGTTGCCTTGCAGGAAGTGGAAACAGAGCAATACTTCACCCTTTTTCTGCCAGCCCTGAAGGAGCGAGGCTATGATGGGTTCTTCTCTCCAAAGTCTCGTGCCAAAATCATGTCTGAGCAGGAGAAGAAGCATGTGGATGGCTGTGCAATATTCTTCAAAACAGAGAAGTAAGGGGCAGGAGCAGCTCTCTCCAAATCCCTGAAAGCCAGCTTGCTTGAGGCTGAAAGCTTTCCTCTCAGTGGCTAGAAATGTCTCAGGGGTGGCTGTCGGGATGAAGGTGCCAGGCTCCTTTCGGTGGTGCCCACTGACAGGACAAGGAAAGTGAGTGCAAGCTAGAACCCAGGAGCTCCCACCTCAGTGTGAGGAGAAGCTTCTGTACTGGGAGGCTGCTGGAGCCCTGGAGCAGGCTGCCCAGAAAGGTTGTGGAGTCTCCTCCTTGGAGATATTCCAATCCCCCGTGGACTGGAACAGGTTGCCCAGGGAGGTGGTTGAGGCCCTGTCCCTGGGGTATTCAAGGCCAGGCTGGGCAAGGCTGTGAGCAGCCTGCTCAAGATGAGAATATCTCTGCTGACTGCAGGGCATTGGACTGGATGACCTTTGGAGGTCCCTTCCAACCCAAACCATTCTGTGATTCTATCATTTTGTGCCTCACATTCCTGAGAAGGTGTCATAACCTTTCAATAATCCCCTCAGAAGTGCACACTGAGACAAGTCAACAGCTCCTAGCCCCCAACTGTGCCCTGGAAGTATTTTGCTTGCCAGACCAAGAGGTCTATCCTGACTAGAGGAGTGGTTCTTAGATCTGGCTTTACTCCTGTAAAATGAGAGGACAAACAAAAGCTGCCTCACCCTGTCCTGCAGCCTCTCTCCTTGGATGTGAGGAGTGGAGATTGAAACCAGGTCTCTTCACACTGTTGTCTGTGTTCAATCAGGTTCACCCTGGTGCAGAAGCACACAGTGGAGTTCAACCAGGTGGCCATGGCTAACTCAGAAGGTTCTGAAGCTATGCTGAACAGAGTGATGACAAAGGACAACATTGGAGTTGCTGTGGTGTTAGAGGTGCACAAGGAATTATTTGGAGCAAGTGAGTATGAGCCAGGCTCTCTCATGGCTTAGCTCTCCTCAAGCAAGAGAGGGGATTCTGCCCCTTTGCTCTGCTCTGCTGAGACCTCACCTCCAATCCTGCCTCCAGTTCTGTGTCCCCAGCACTAGAACACAGAGCTGCTGGAGTGAGTCCAGAGGAGGCCACAAAGATGATCCAAGGGCTGCAGCAGCTCTGCTGTGAGGACAGGCTGAGGGAGCTGGGGGTGTGCAGCCTGGAGAGGAGAAGACTCCAGGGGGACCTTAGAGCTGCTTACCCATAGTTGAAGGGATCCTGCAGGAAGGCTGCAGAGAGACTTTTCTTGAGGGTGTCTAGAGACAGGCAGGAATGTTTTGAAGCTGAGGGAGAGCAGGGTTGGACAGGGTCTGAGGAAGAAGTTCTTCAGTGAGAGGGTGGTGAGACTCTGGCACAGGCTGCCCAGGGTGGTTGTGGCTGTCTCCTGCCTAGAGATGTTCAAGGGCAGCTTGGATGAGGCCTTGAGCAACCAAACCTAGGTGGAAGGTTTGAGTAGATGATCTCTGAGGTCCCTTCCAAGCTGAGCCATTCTGTGCCCCTTGCAGAGTGCTGCTGTTCCAAGAGCAGTGTCTACATGCATGTTCTCTACCAGTAACTGTCAGTAATGTTCAGCTTCATTTTCAACTCTCTCTTTCACCTTGATTGAGTCCTTCCATCCTCCCCCAGTGCTTGTATGACACTGCTGATGTGAAGGGAGGAGATTATCAGGTACCTTTTCATGCCACTTGATAAACTGACTGTCACAGCTTGATCAGATGCAGCAGACAACTTCAACACCCTGCTCTGGATGTGTGTCTGGGTTTCTGATGCCTTGTTGTCAGCCTACCTTTCAAACAGGAGTAGAACATCTACACTGCAGGACTGGAAGGAGCTGCCTGGGACCTGAGCTGCTTCTCAGACAAACAGCAAAAGCAGCTACAGCATTTTGCAGCAGCCAGCTTGATACTGGGCAAGGACAAGTGGCCATATCATGGCAGATAAGAGTCAGGAAAGTCCTTTGTGCCTTAAGTATGGAATAGTGGTGGATGGTCAAGTGACAGCTGCTTGAGCAGTAGAGAAGGAATGGAACTGTAACAGCACCAGGTTGTGCTGCCTGCTTCTTTACTGCTGAAGGGTCTGGAGAACAGGGCTGGTGAGGAGCAGCTGAGGGAACTGGGGGGGTTTAGGGTGGAGAAGAGGAAGCTGAGAGGAGACCTTCTTGCTGTCTGCCATTCCCTGAAACGAGGTTACAGTGAGGTGGGGGTTGGTCTCTTCTCCCTGCTCTCAGGTGATAGATGGGGAGGAAATGGCCTCTAGCTGCACCTGGTGAGGTTTAGGTTGGATATCAGGAAAAATTTCTCTGCTCCAAGAGTGGTCAGGCACTGGAACAGGCTGCCCAGGACCAGGAGGTGGTGGAGTCCATGGACAGGGGTCCATAGAAGTGTTGAAGAGGCCTGTGGACATGCCTTTTCTTCCCATCACCATCCATCTGCTGGTGGGTCTGACTCGGAGGCCCCAGATGTGAAGAGGGAAGATCTGCCACATTCCCACCACCAGCCTTTCCCTGTTGAAATGTGTGTGTCTCTTTCTCCAGGTATGAAATCACTCCATGTGGACAAGCAGCTGCTCATCGTGGCCAATGCCCACATGCACTGGGACCCTGAGTACTCTGATGTCAAACTCATCCAGACCATGATGTTTGTCTCAGAGCTGAAGAACATCCTTGAGAAAGCCTCCAGCAGGCCCAGCAGCCCAACAGCAGATCCTAACTCTATCCCTCTGGTGCTGTGTGCAGATCTCAACTCATTGCCTGATTCAGGTGAGACTGGTTTGGGTTTCATTGTTCACAGCTTCTGGAGAATCCTCTTTTCCTCCAAGGGTGCTGGGTGGTTTGCACTTCCCTGGGTAGGCCTGGATGAAAGCTTCTCAGCAACAACTGTCTTTCAAAGTCTGGCTGAAGAGAATCCCAAGTCATCTCCCTCAGTCCACTGCTTTTTGTGATCACAGAATCCTAGAACGGCTCAGGTTGCAGAGGACCTCAGACATCATCTGCAACTCCCCTGCCACAGTCGAGGACACCTCTCAACGAGGCTGTGTCAGTTTTATGCTCCAGAAAAGCTGATTGCTCCTACAGAGATGTAGAAAAGCACAAACAGATCTTAATAAATGGCTAAATAAATACTCAGAGCTTGAGCAGGAAGCTGGGCAGATGTGAGTTGGTGATGGAACATGAAAGCTTTCAGGGAGGTGGGTTTGCTGTAGTAACCCTCACGTTTGGTACTTCAGTGTCAGACAGATGTAGAAAAGGTCTCTCTCGAGTACCCTGCTGTGTGCCTGCTGTAGTCTGTGTGCTATGGGTTTACTGCAAGCCACCAGAAATGCTGTCAGAACCTCTGGAGAGCCTGAAGTGTGGACAAGGAAGCTGCTGTGTAGATGCCCTCTTAGATGGAAGGTGCTTTCTGATCTCATGGTGGTTTGATTTTGAACTCCAAGCTTCCCTGAATCCTAGAATGGTTTGGGTTGGAAGGGACCTTAAAGATTGTCCAGTTCCAACGCCCCAAAGTGGGCAGGGATACCTCCCACTAGACCAGGTTGCTCAAGGCCCTGTCCAGCCTGGCTTTGAACACAGGCTTGGAGTCTCCACAGCATCATTTGGGCAACCTGTTCCACCCTCAGGGTAGAGAATTTCTTCCTAGTGTCTAATCTAAATCCTAGTTGGAAGCCATCACCTCTTGCCCTGTCACTCCATGCCTTTGTCAAAAGTCCCTTTCCAGCTCTCCTGCAGCCCCCTTCAAATACTGGCAGGCTGCCCTAAGGTCTTCCTGGAGCCTTCTCTTCTCCAGGCTGAATAGCCCCAGCTCTCCCTTCCTGCCCTCATAGGAGGGGTGCTGCAGCCCTCTGATCATAGAATTGTCAGGGCTGGAAGGAACCTCAAGGACCATCTAGTTCCAACCCCCCAGGTTGATCTCTGGAGGTTTGCAGACCAAGGTAACTCCTCTCTTCATCCCGTGGAGGAATTTTGCTTACCAAAACTTGCTTTAAAATGGAAAGATCAGTTTAAAGGCAGGAGTGTTCTAAACATCAGCAATGGATTTCTGGTAACACAGAAGGACACAGGTAGCAGGGACACCTCACACTAGATCAGGTGGCTTGCAGCCACATCCAGCCTACCCCTAAACACCTCCAGAGATCTTCATGGCCTCCTCTGGACCTGCTCCGACAGTTCTGTGCCCTCGTGCTGGGAGTGCTCCGTAGCTCTCCAGGCTGCCTGTCAGGAGAGCAGAGCAGGATGTGGTGCTGTAAAGCACCTCCCTGACCCCCTTCCCTTTGCACCCAGGCGTGGTGGAATACCTAAGCAACGGCATCGTGGCCGACAACCACAAGGACTTCAAGGAGCTGCGCTACAACGAGTGTCTGATGAACTTCAGCGGCAGCGGCAAGAACGGCGCCGCCGAGGGCAGGATCACCCACGGCTTCCAGCTCAAGAGCGCCTACGAGAACAACCTGATGCCTTACACCAATTACACCTTCGATTTCAAAGTAAGCAGCCCCTCCTCTGGCCTGCAGATGGGCACCTGGGCTCACCCCCACCCACCCCGGGCCGCTGCCTTAATGTCCTGACCGTTGGCTGTCTTTGGCCTCTCTTCCTCTAAGTGCTCTGTCACTGCTCCCTGTGCCCTCTGGACGCCTCCCCTGCCGTGCCCAAATCCTTCACTTGCTGGCCTTGTTTAAGCTTCTTGAGCTGGTTGTGTCCCAGTGACCCCAGAAGGGATGTAGCTCTTCAGAGGCCAAATGTATGCACATCCTAGAGCCCCAGAGGGTGAAAGAGACCTTTGAGATCATGAAGTCCAACCACTGCCCTAGGGCTCACAGTCCCACCACTGCTGCTGAGCCACTGCCATTAAGGCCTGTCCCTCAGCACCACATCCAGGCCTCTCTTAAATCCCTCCAGGCATGGGGACTCCACCTCCCTGGGCAGCCTGCTCCAGTGCCTGTTGTTCAAAAGCATCTTAGCCTAGTTCAGAGATTTGCAGATTGCATGGGGTTGAAAGGGACCCTCAGAGGTCTGCTTGCCCAAGTCCCCTGCTGTCAGAAGGGACATCTCCAACTAGATCAGGCTGCCCAGAGCCATATCAAGTCTGATCTTGAATGTCTTAAGGCATGGAGCCTCAACCACATCCCTGGGCAACCTGTTCCAGTATTTCCCCACTCTCATCGTGCAGAACTTCCTCCTCATGTCCAACCTAAATCTCCTCTGCTCCAGTTTCAAACCATTGCCACTCATCCTCTCCCCACAGGCCTTTCTAAACAGTCCCTCCCCAGCCTTCCTGCAGGTTCCCTTCAGACATTGAAATGAAGCTCTGAGGTCTCCTTGGAGCCTTCTTTAGGATGAACAGCCCAAATTCATACATTCACAGAATGGTTTGGGTTGGAAGGGAACTTAAACATCATCCAGTTCCAAACCCCCTGCCATGAGCAGGGACACCTCCCACTAGCCCAGGTTGCTCAAGGTCTCAGCCAACCTGGCCTTGAACAGCTCCAGGCAGGGGACATCCACGAGCTCCCTGTTCCAGCAGTGTGCCTCTTGGTCAGGGTGGCAGGAGCCAGCTCTGTTCTCACTCTTGCCTTTCTCTTTCTCCCTAGGGTGTGATTGACTACATTTTCTATTCCAACACTCACATGAACGTGCTCGGTGTCCTGGGGCCTTTGGACCCTCAGTGGCTGGTTGACAACAACATCACTGGGTGCCCACACCCTCACATCCCTTCAGACCACTTCTCACTGTTAACACAACTAGAACTCCATCCTCCTCTGCTGCCTCTTGTCAACGGCGTGCACTTGCCTAACCGGAGGTAGTGGAGCCCTGCCCCCTGGAGGGCATGGACCTGTTGTTATGGACCTGTACAGTTGTAAATCAAAGTCTCTAGGAGTGAAGTATGGCCAACCTTCAGCTGCTTCTTCAAGCTCCTTTTCCTTATGTGTTTGATAGGAGATTTTTGCACATTTTTGGTGCACATTGGTATCATTTGGCACTAGGGCTGGAACCAAAGCATTCTTCCCTTTCCAGGTTTTTAATTTAATTGTGGTTTGTTGTTCTGTTTTGGGTTGTGGGGTTTGTTTCTTGGGGTTTTGTTTTGCTTTTTTTTTATCTGGCAAGCTTTGTCTTTTCAAGTAGGAAGCTGCACTTAGAAAT
Organism: Semnornis frantzii; assembly: GCA_013399775.1. Classification (NCBI taxonomy): domain Eukaryota; kingdom Metazoa; phylum Chordata; class Aves; order Piciformes; family Ramphastidae; genus Semnornis; species Semnornis frantzii. Next base: position 34,613 of record VWYK01096346.1, read on the forward strand.
GGACAGAGGAGATCAAAAAGCTTACTTCTTGACACCTTGTTGAGAGAATTCTTTGGCAAAATAATGAGCCAAGCTTTTTTTTTTTTGAGGAGAAATTCAAACCAACCCAGCAGTGCTTCTTTTGTAGGAAGGGTATTAGAAATGCTCTTTATTGGAACCCAAAACTGAACTCTGCAACCAAAATTCATTTTGCACATTAGAGAAGCACTTAATGCCTAAGTATAACTGATGAGCAGTGTTGGCCCTGCCCCTTCTCTTAACTACTAGTAGTAAACCAAAGATATGTTAATAGCTGCAATCGGATTTGAGGTCTAAATTCTGCTGTAATTCCATTTTTGCAACAACTTTCCCAGCAAAGCTCTGCCTCCAGACTCCACAGGTGAGTGTTTAATGCTCACTCTTCAGACTCCATAGAGACCTACTTTTTTTTTTTCCCAGAGCTTTGGATAACTTGGAGCTATTCAGGGATCTGAAGGAGCTCTGTGAAACGGAGCTGCCTCTCCGCTCCACCAAGCCAGGGCCACACACTGCTCAGCAGCACAGTTTGGAAGCAGGGTGGAGAAGTAGCCAGGATATGGCACTTGAAGCAAGCTGCTTGGGTGAGTAAAAGAAGCTGCAAATTCATCCTAGGTTGCCTTTTCCAAAAGGAAACTTGGGATTAGCTGCTTAAGCATAGGGGACAGGAAAAAGCTGCTGGAAATGACCTTACCTCTGTCTCCAAAGGACACGTGGAGGAGCTCTCAACATGCTTTTGTTCCACGTAGTCATTCCTTGGATGGTTTTTCCTGCCCCTGGTTGCCAAATAGCCATTGCTCTTCTTGAACAGTCTTTCTGTTGTCAGGCAGGGTTGGATTTAAAAGCTGCTGATTCCCTCCCAGCTGTTAATACTCTTTGGATCTGTTGAAAATCCCTTTCGGTTTTTAAGGTTTTTTTTCTCTCCCCTTTGTTCCTGTGCTCCAGGTGGCCACTTCCCATCTTTGTGCCTCAAGAGGCATTCAGCATAATGCAGCTTTTCTGGGGGAACAAGAGAAAACATGAGAAAGGAAAAGAAAAATAAAATTGGTTGGCTGCTTAAAACACCCAAAAGGCAGAGTGATAGGAAAGAAGTCGTGTCTGTGGTTTTAAGTTTTTCTTTATTCTGCTTTTTTGCTGCTATCTTTTTTTTTCCCCTTGGATTTATATTTTAAAACTTTTCATGCACTTTACTGTTTCTAGTCTCAAAAAAAAAAAATATTTTTAATAAATGACAACAGTTTTCCATTACTTGGATGCAATTTTTAACCAGCTTGCCAGCCTGGATTTACGTCTCATTGCTCTGCTGCTGAAAACAGTCACATTTAAAATGGTCAAATTAGTTTTAAACACTTAAAAAAGAGCCATTTTCATCCCTCTGCTGCTGCAAACAGATTTTAAATGGTGAAATTCCTTTGAAATGCTACAAAAAAGAGAGCCAGCTTCATTCCTCTGCTGCTGAAAACAAATTTTAAATGGTGAAATTCATCTGAAACCCTTCCCAAAAAGAGCCATTTTCATCTCTCTGCTGCTGAAAAACTTTAAATGGTGAAATTTGTTTGAACTACTTCTAAAAAAGAGCCATTTCCATCTCTCTGCTGTTGAACACAGGTTTTAAATAGTGAAATTTGGTTTAAATGCTTCTAAAAAAGAGCCATTTCCATCTCTCTGCTGTTGAACACAGGTTTTAAATAGTGAAATTTGGTTTAAATGCTTCTAAAAAAGAGCCATTTCCATCTCTCTGCTGTTGAACACAGGTTTTAAATAGTGAAATTTGGTTTAAATGCTTCTAAAAAAGAGCCATTTCCATCCCTCTGCTGCTGAAAACAGATCTTAAACTGAAATTTGTTCTGTTTTATTTAATATTTAAATCTAGAGCCATTTTCCATCCTGCAGAGCTGCCAAGTCAGGCTCTTCTCCCCCTAACAAAACATTTCCTGTGTTGTTTGCTACGTAGGAAACGATCCATTTTGGGAGGGGAAGGGAGATAAAAATAATAATTGGACCTAAACTGTCCTCATAGGCTTGCTGGGGTGGGGATTGGGGGTGGCTGGGGAAGGGGTGCTGTGGACCAGCACCTCAAAACTGGGTGCAGGAAAGGCCAAGTCCCTGTTAAAAGAAGTGCCTAAAAGCAAAGGAAGGAGGCATCACCTCTTGCTGCCTCTGAAGTGGCGGCGAGGAGGGCAGCTGGGTGCAAGCAGCAAAGCCAAAGGCCGCTTCTTTCTCAAGATGGATTTTGGGTTTTGGGTTGTTTTTTTTTCTCCCTTCTAGGTGCAGGTGTCTGGTTGTTAAATATACCTCAGTGGTCACCACCTAGCCCACACGAGAGGGGACTGGAGAGCGTAGTACTGGAAAGTAGAACAGCATGAAAAACTTAACTTTGTGCACATCACCTTTCTGTCTCTTTTTGTTAGAGGGGAGGGGAAAAAAGGTGGGGTGCTGTGCTCTGCAGCTCTGCCCTAAACAAAGCCTTCTCCTCCTTTCCTCCCCTCCACCTCTCATCCACCATGCAGGGTGACTAGCAAGGTGAGCAGTGTTTCTCTCCTACCATACTTCACTCCCGATATTTTTTTTTGAGCTGTTTGTATCAAATTGAGAATTTCCAATTCACTGCTGATTGTATCTGAACTGCAGAGGAGCCAGTCTGTTAATTAAAAAAAGCAAAGAAAGAAAGAGAAAAGCAAAGAAAGAAAGAGAAAAGCAAAGAAAGAAAGAGAAAAGCAAAGAAAGAAAGAGAAAAGCAAAGAAAGAAAGAGAAAAGCAAAGAAAGAAAGAGAAAAGCAAAGAAAGAAAGAGAAAAGCAAAGAAAGAAAGAGAAAAGCAAAGAAAGAAAGAGAAAAGCAAAGAAAGAAAGAGAAAAGCAAAGAAAGAAAGAGAAAAGCAAAGAAAGAAAAAACAAAGAACAAAAGCAAATAAAGGAAAAAAAAGGGGAAAATGCAAAGAAAGAAAAGGGGGGAAGAAAAAAACAAAGAACAGAAAAAACCCCAACAGCAATGTTTTGTAATAATGGGGGTGGGAGAGGATGGGTATGATTAAAACAAGCAACCAACCAACCCCAAACCCTGCAGATGCTGTAACCTGCTGAAGTTGGACTTTCCTTTGGGTTTCTAAGCCGTTGCAGGAAGGTTGTTCCATTGGATTTTCTCTGCTGCCAAATGCACTTCCAGAAATGTCCATTCTGCTGGGCAATTTTGAACCAAAACCCAACATACCAACACCATCAAATAAGCCCAAACAGTGATTCTAACAGATGTTGCACCAAGCCTCTGGATTTCAAAGTGAGGCTCGGTCACGTTTCGGTCGCTGCGCACAACCGGGGATGTGCTGACTCACCTTTCACGCTGGGTGTACCCCACCTGTCACTGGCTCACTCCCCCTTTTTGCCATCTGGTTTGATCCCTTTCTCAGGAGGGACAGCAACAGGATTGAGCTTTTCTTTGCCCGGCTGGAGCACCGAGGGGATGGAGCATTTTGTGACCAGCAGGAGCAGCAAAGGAGATTGAGGGTTTGGGGTTTTTTTCACTGCTCTGCTGTCTGCAGTGATTCTCTGCCCTAGGAAGGGAGGGAGCAGGCAGCAGCAGTCTGAGCTGAGATCCCTTTTGGAAAGCAGATGGCAACACTTATCTTCTCCTGACCCAGAAGGGAAGCTGACAGTGGGGGAGTCTTCTAGGGGAGGGGGAGAAACAGGAAGCAGATTATGCTTAGCCCTAGGCAGATGTGGATGGGAAATCATCAGGTCACAGATTCACAGATGCATTGGGTTGGAAAGGACTCTCAAAGGCCATCTTGTCCAACCCCCCCCCAATCCTGCAGTCATCAGGGACACCTCCAGCTAGAGCAGGCTGCCCAGGGCTACACTCAGTCTCATCTTGAATGTCTCCAGGGATGGGGCCTCAACCATGTCTGTGCGCAACCTCTTGTCCAGTTCTCTCCAAGGGTTCATCTGCCCTTGGTTTATGGAGTCACAGAATGGGTTGGGTTGGAAGAGATCTCAAAGATCATCCAGTTCCACCCCTCCCTGCCACTGGACCAGGCTGCCCAAGGCCTCATCTAACCTGGCCTTGAACACCTTCAGGAAGGGGGCATCCATGACCTCCCTAGGCAACCTCTTGCAACATCTCACTGTAAAGAATTTCTTCCCAAGGTCCAAATCTGCCCTCTTCCAGCTTAGAGCCACTGCCCCTGGATTCCCAGCACACCTCAGTGCCCTCGAAGCTATCAGCTGGACAAAAAAAAAAAAAAAAAGCTCCCCAAAAGCCCTTTAGTGTTCCTCACTGCCTCAATTTGCTGTCAAAAAGATGGTGCCTGGTGTCTACCTTGGAAGCAGCAGCACTGCCTAAAGCATGCAGAGAAAACAAAATCCAACACCCTTCTACCAGCAACTTTTTAAACCTCAGTCTGGTAACTCTGTTAGCTCCGGGGTTTTGTGCGTGTACATAGACATATAAATGATAAAAAAAGAGAGGATTTTGTACAATGCAGTTGGGTTGTTCTGTTTCCTTCTTTCCATCCAAGGAGTGTGGCCGCTGGCGCAGCACAGGCTGGAGAGTCAGGGCGCGGCGGGGCCTGGGAGCAGCTCTGCCACACTCCTCCCTCTAGCCACTTTAAACCCTTTTGTCCTCTCTTTAGGATCGTGGAATTGTTTGGGTTGGAAAAGCCCTCCCAAGGTCAGCCAGTCCAAGCCTCTACCCAGCACTGCCGTGACCATCAAACCTTGCCCCCAGGTGCCACAGCCACACCTTTTTTGAAGCCTTCCAGGGATGGGGAGACTCCACCAGCTCCTGGGACGCCTCTGTGCCACACCTGGTGGGATGTGTGCATCCATCCCAGGAATGTGAGGCTCCAAGGGGAAAACCTCAGCCCATCACTGGGAAATCGTGTCCCAGTACCTCCTATTTCTCCTGTGAGCCAGAGGTCAAGCCCCCATCCTAACTCCTGCCAGCGCCCCACAGCATGACCATAGGTGTCACCACCTCCTGGTATCCCTGTGCTGCAACTGTGGGATGTGTGCATCCACCCCAGGAAAATGAGGCTCCAAGGAGAGAAGCTCAGCCCATCACTGGGAAATTGTACCCAGTGCCTCCCATTTCTCCTGTCAGCCAGAGGTCAGACCCCCATCCTAACTCCTGCTGGTGCCCCACAGCATGACCATAGGTGTCAGAAAAAGGCACAGAAAGCTGGGACAGAGGAAAAGCGACGCATGGGGAAGCACCCAGCAGCAAAGCAGTTGAAGGCTCCAGGGTGCCATGGTCTGGTCCCAAAACCCCCAATTTGGACACCAATCTGTGCAGAAAGAGCTGCCACAGCTGAGAGGGGAAGCAGCAGGTTCATCCTTTTATTGATGGCACCCAGGAGGGGCTACTGTCGTGTGCAGGAACTCAAAAGGTGCCCCCAAAGGGAAAACCTTCGTGTGAGGATGGCAGAGGAAGGTGAATCCCAGCAGAGGAGCTGTGCCCACAGAGGAGTAAATAACCATGCTGGTTATTTGTTACTGTACCCAGACAGAGGGAGAAGCAGGGTGGGGGCTCTGCACTGCTGTGCTCCCCCAGCCCCCTGCACCGCTTCCCGCCGCGGCCGCCTTGCCACTTCTCTCTTGGTGACACTCCTGCAGGTTTTGAGGGAGGGAAGAAATGAAAATCAGAATCATGAAAGGTAGAAATCTAAGATCATCCAGTCCAGCCTTCAACCCAACACCACCATAGCCGCTAAACATCCCCAATGCTGTGTCCACAGGTTTCCTGAACACCTCCAGAGATGGGGACTCCACCACCTCCTGGGCAGCCTGTGCCAAACCCTGAGCACTCTTGCAGTGAAGAATTTCTTCCTGATATCCAACCTGAACCTCCCTTGGTGCAACTTGAGGACATTTCCTCTTGTTCTATCACTTAGCGCTTGGCTGGACAGACCACCCTCCACCTCACTCCAACCTCCTCCAGGATAAACACCCCCACTTCCTTCAGCTGCTCCTCACCAGCCCTGTTCTCCAGACCTTCCTCCAGCTTGGTTGCCCTTTTCTGGACCTGCTCCAGCAAGTCAACACCAGCAGTGGGGAGGAGGAGATCATCCTGCCAGCCCCATTTGAGATACTGCTTGTTTTGGGGGTGCTGCCCACCTCTCTGTCAGCTTATGGATGAGCAGCTGGATCCAGGGTGCCTCAGGGGCCACGCACATCTTCTTGTTTCTCTTCAGGGTGAGGCTGCAAGGCAACGAGACCTCATCAGCCCCACACATGCCTGTTCCCCAAAAAATCTCTGACTATCTGCAGAGGAAACCCCTCAGCACAGTCCTGGGCACACCCCTGCAGCCCTTGCCACGGATAGATGGGGACAGTTTGGGCTTGCACCCCAGATCCATGACCATGCCAAGGTTAAACCCCATTTGAGCTGTCAGCAGCACCCCAGGTCTTGCAAGAGTCACCAGAGGCTTTAGGGATGAAGGGAATTTTGCACTGGGACAGGAGCCAGCAGTCTACAGTTCCTGCTTTGCAGCCTTGCCCACTTACATGATCTCCTTCCTCCTGCAGTGGATCCCCGGTGGCGTAACGTCGATGGCCAGGATCAGCCCAAAGTTGATGACCTGGGTGGTCGATTTGATGCACTTGCACCTCATGTTGATCAGCAGGCTCTCCAGGGACAGACCTGCACCCAACAGCAGCCCACACCCAGGTCTTGGCCCCCCACCATCCTCATGCCACCATCCCGGCCCCTCCCCAGTACCCACGGGGCCGTCTGCAGGGCTGGGGCTCGTGTGAGGGGATCTGCAGTGCAGAGCAAGCAGGCTGACACAGGCTGAAGCATGATGTCCCTGCTCACTGTAGGGGGCTTGGGCAAGATGACCTTCGAGGGTCCTTTCCAATGTGTTCATGGAATCACAGCATTGCTTTGGTTAGAAAAGATCTCTAAGATGATCCAAGCCCAACCTTCAACCTAAGACCACTGCGACTGTCCCAGCAGAGGCTCAAAGCTTTCTTTTCATGCTCACAGAAGGTTTAGCTCCACGGTTTGAAAACTTAACCAACATTTTATGAACTAAACCCACTGAGAGCTGCAAGTTTCATGGGAGGTTTGAAGACAAGCAGCTTAAACCCAGCAGGCAAACCCTGCCCGGTCCCAGGCATCCTCCCTCCAGCTTAGCCACCAGGTTTGGAAAGGTCAGCTCAAGCTCAGAGACAGGCAATACCCAAGTTTGGAAGCCTGGAGCATCCCACACCCAGCCCCATCTGAGGTTTGGAGGGAGGATGGATGGACACCCAAAAGTCACTCACCATGCCCTGGGACCACGTTGCTCAGGAGTAGGGCCAGGGCCACCACTGCCAGCAGCTGCATCCTCACTGCCCGCCCCAGACTACGGTGGGGGCTCTTTATAACCACCCCCCAGGGGGATTTTGTAGGCTGGGAAGCAAAGTGCCCCACGTGCCCCATGCTTCGGCTTCCCAGCAGATGCTTCCCCCCTGCTGCACATGGCCCAGACCACCTCCCCCCTGGGAAAGACAGAAGCCACCACAGCCACCTCCTGAAACCTGCTTGCCTCATGTTTCTTGGTGGAGAATCAGAGTGCTGGGGGTTGGGAGGGACCTCCGGAGAGCCAGTCCAACCCCCCTGCCAAAGCAGGGTCACCCAGGAGGGCCTTGAAAGATTCCAGAGAAGGAGACTCCACAAGCTCTCTGGGCAGCCTGCTCCAGGGCTCCAGCACCCTCACACCAAGGAAGATTTTCCTCATGTTGAGGTGAAACTTCCTGGGTTCCAGTTTGTGTCTCTTGCCCCTTGTCCTGTCACAGGGCACCACTGAGCAGAGCCTGGCCCCTGCTTCTTGCCCCCACCGCTCAGAGATTTATAAACATTGATCAGATCCTCTCTCAGTTTTCTCCTCTCCAGGCTAAGCAGCCCCAGGTCTCTCAGCCTTTCCTCATCACACAGATGTTCCAGTCCCTTCTGCATCCTCGCAGCCTCTGTTGGACTCTCTGCAGTATTTCCCTGTCCCTCCTAAAGTGGGGAGTCCAGAACTGGACCCAGTCCTCCAGATGTCTCACCAAGACAGAATAGAGGTGCAGGAGAACCTCCTTTGACCTGCTGGCCACATTCTTCTTAAGGCATCTGAGGAGACCCTCGTCCTTCTTGACACATTGCTGCCCTCCAGGACTTCAAGCTGCCTCTCCATGGAGCTGCTTTGCAGGAGTTCACAGAATCACAGATCTTTAGAGATTGGAAGGGACCTCCAGAGATCATCCAGTCCAACCTCCCTGCCAAGGCAGCAGCACCCAGGGTAGGGCACACAGGAGCACATCCAGACAGGTTTGGAAAGCCTCCAGAGAAGGAGGCTCCACAACCTCTCTGGGCAGCCTGCTCCAGGGCTCCACCACCCTCACAGTAGAGAAGTTTCTCCTCATGTTGAGCTGAAACCTGTGTTCCAAGACATATGTTCACCCTTCACCTGTACAGGTGCATGAGGTTGGTCCTCCCCAAGGGCAGGGCTCTTGTTGCACCCATTGGAATGGGCTGCCCAGGGAGGTGGTGGAGTCCCCATCCCTGGAAGTGTTTAAGAGAAGGCTGCATGAGGCATTTAGTGCCATGGGTTAGTTAATTAGAAGGGTTAGGTGGTAGGTTGGACTCGATGACCCTAGAGGTCTTCTCCAGCCTGGTTCATTCTGTGATTCCTTAGGCTCCCCTTTGCCCTGCTCTCCAGGTTGCCCAAGTCTTGGACAAAAGAGGAACAACTGTGAGAAAAGAGACAGTTGGTGGGCCCCACTCTACCCCCATCCCACGGGGACTTGCTCCCTGAGCACCCCCAAGGCCCTGGTGTGCCACAGAAAGGGACACGAGCGATGGTGGCCGAAGGCTGCAACCTTTATTGGACCTGTTAGGTCACCCACTGCATGGCCACGGGGTGGGGAAGCAGGGACTGGATGGAGGTTTTGAGGGCTTCAAGGCATAAAATGCAAAGGAAAAAAGACGCTCCGGGCAGGACTTGGCAACACAGAACCACAGAACAGTGGGGCTTGGACCTGTGAAGGCCATCCAGTCCAACCCTCCCTGCCTAAGCAGGGTCACCCAGGGCAAGTCACACAGCAACATGTCCAGGTGGGGCTTGAAAGCCTCCAGAGGAGACTCCACAGCCTCTCTGGGCAGCCCAGGGCATGGTGGCAGTGGGGTTGGGGAGGTCCAGGCACATCTGGCCATTCTGCTGCTGGCAGCTTCCTTAGTGGGCAGCCCGTTTCCTCTTCCTGCCAAAAGCAGAAGAGAGGAGAAGTGTGGGAAGCCTGATGCCCACGGCACCTGCCCAGAGCCCCTTGTCGTGGGGTGGAGGTGGGCTTACAGGTTAGGGAGGTCCTGCAGGAGCTTCTTCACCCAGGGGCTGTCAGGATCCACACAGACTTTCTCCAGGCTTTTTAGCTTAATCCTAGAATCACAGAATTGCTTCAGCTGGAAAAGATCCCTAAGGCCATCAAAACACCGCAGGGGGCTTCAGCACCATCGCTCCCCTCTACGGGAGGGTGCTTGAGCAGCTCAGCCCCTTTCAGCTTCTGATAAAGGACGTGAAACTGAAACAGCCCAGGGAGGATGAGGGGGGGCAGAGGGTTTGTACCCCGCCCAAGAGCCACTTACACAATCTCAAGGCGCCGACAGCTGCTCCCTACGGGCCACACCTCGATGCTGCTGTACTTCCGTGGGGAGATGAAGGTCCTGGTGGTCTTGGCACAGCGGCAGCTCAGGTTGCCATTGGCTTCCAGGAGAGCTGGAGGGGCACATAGCCGTGGCTCACACACCACTCCAAACACCCCTACCAACCCAAGCCCCTTTACTGGGCAGCACATCTCCCCCCACATCCCATCACAATCACTGCACACCTCTGCAAAAGCATCCTGCTGCTACTGAAACCCTGGAGAGGGCAGCAAGATGCCACCTCCAAAACCTCACTCACTCCTCAACGCCCTTCAGAACCACTCATGGGCTGCTACTGAAATCCTGGAGAGGGCAGCAAGATGCCACCTCCAAAAACTCACTCCCCCCAACACCTTTTTGCTCCACTCATGGGGTGCTACTGAATCCCTGGAGATGGCAGCAAGATGCCACCTCCTAAAACCTCTCACTCCCCCCCTGCTCCAGCACCCTCCAGCCCCACACACGTGGACAGGGGGACCCTCACCTGCATCCCCAGTGTGGAGGGTCACGAGCAGCACCCCCAGCAGCAGGCTCACCCGTGCAGCCATGCCAGCCCCATCCACAGCCCTGGCTGCACCCCCTCCTATTTGAGCTAGAAAATAGGAGAAGTGAGGTGGGGCAGGGGCTGGGGTGGTTTGCAGCCATCTCCTTCCCTGCTGACGGTGCTGGCTGAGCTCACAACGCTGCCAGGCGCTTGGTGGGGGCCTGCGCTTCCCGAAACCAGCTCTGCTTTCCCCTTCCTGCAAAGCTGACCCAGCTTCGGATCTTGGCAAGATGTTGATTGTTTCCCCAGCACTTGTTCTTAGCCCAGGCAGCTGCTGAAGTCTGGAGGGGCTTTAGGGTGCTCTTCCTCTTGTACCTCATCAAACATCACTCAGTTCTCCTGCAAACAGGTCCTGTCCCCTCTGAGGGACACCCCAGATGGAGCTTTGGCAGTGTTTTGATGTTCCAGGGGACTGGAGAATCTCTCTTATGAGGAGAGACCTGGAGCTGTTTAGCCTGGAGAAGAGCAGCCAGAGAGGAGCTTCTCAGTGCTCTGCAGGAGCTAAAGGGTGGGGGGAAAGAGGATGTGGCCAGACTGTTGATGGTGCCCAGAGACAGGATGAGAGGCAATGGGCACAAAGTGGAACCCAGAAGCAAATCCTGTGCTGTGAGGGTGCTGAAGACCTGGAGCAGGCTGCCCACAGAGGCTGTAGAGTCTCCTCCTGCAGAGAGATCCCAAACCTGCCTGGACATTGTGGCCCTGGGCAAGCTGCTGTGGATGCAAGAAGAAGAGCAAAGCATAATTTCCATGTGCCAAGGCTCACTTGCACCAGAAGACATTCCATGTATCATAGAACTGTTTCAGTTGGAAAAGACCTCCAAGATCATCAAGTCCAACCTAAGACCACCACAGTCATCAAACCAAGCCAGTTTTCTTCAACACCTCCAGGGATGGGGACTCCACCACCTCCCTGAGCAGCCTCTTCCAACCCCTGACCTCTCTGGCAGCAAAGAAATTGTTCCTCATCCCAACCTAACCCTGGCCCAATTTCAGGCCACTGCCTCTCCCTGTATCCCCTGATACTAGGGAGAAGAGCCCAACTCCAGCAGGTCCCATGTGTTCCCTGTGCCATCCATCCAGCTCTGTGTCACAAACACTGCTGTGCAGCTTTGCACACCTGCAGCACCTCTGTGCAAGACAAGAGCACCAGAAGCAGACCCATCCAACAAATCTGTCTCCAGGAATGCCACAGTGGTGGGGGGTTCTCCACAGCTCTGTTGCCTTCCTTCAAAGCCAGGGAATCCAGGGAAATTTTCACAAAAGGAAAAGAAAAACCAAAAAACAACAAACCAAAACCAAACATGGATTTTATTTGGCTTGAGCTGTCAGGGCAGGACACAGCATACACTGTAAGAAACCCCCAGGCAGGCACTCCACTGGTGAGCACTTCACGTGGAGAGTCACAAAGTTCCTGCAGCACCAACCCCTGACACGCAAAGGCTTCAGGGTCTGCAGGCAAGTAAATAAATGAAGGTTCACAGCCACACTGATGCAGGGGGCAAGCACCCTCACAAACCTGCCGTGGGGCTGGGGTCAGCAGCCAGCCACCCCTCAAGCTGGAGCCACCACTGGGGCCAGACAGGAGGCTTTTGGGAAGGGGGAAGCTATAGTCAGGTGAGGAGCAGCCAGATTGCCACATCTGTGCAGCGTCTGCCAGCCTGGCTCGGGGCTCTGAGCATCCACTTCCTTAGCAGGAAACTTATTTTTTCTTCCTGCAGAAAGCAGAAGGAGGAGAAACATCTGAAAGGTCCTGGGGGAAGAAGCTCCTGGCCCAAGTGAAGGAAGAGGCACCACTGGTGAGGACATCTGCCAAGAGCCCTCATGTTGTGCCACCAAGCCAGGCACAGGAAAGCAGAGTGGCTTTCCCAGCCAGGCATCAGCACCCAACTGCACTTGCAAAGAGCAAACCCTGCTCCTGGCCCTCCCCAGCCCCAAAATACTCTTCTTTTTTTGGCCAAAATGTTTCAGAGGCACACCACCCATGGGCCAGGGCCAGCAGAACCTGCACACTGGCACGTGGAACGTCCAAAAGCTGCTTTGCACAGCAGCTCTCAGCCCTCATCACCTGGCAATGGGTCCCCTTGGCCTCCTCCAGCCCCCCAAGAGTCCCCAGTCCTTCAGGTGCTCCTCAGGACCACACAGAACCATGGAGCTGTTCAGGTTGGAAGAGACCATCAAGAGATCATCAAGTCCAACCACTCACCCAGAGCTCACGGTCACACCACTGCTGCTAAGCCACTGCCACTAATCCACATCCCTCAGCACCACATCCAGGCCTCCTTTCAATCCCTCCAAGGCTGGGGACTCCACCACCTCCCTGGGCAGCCCACTCCAGGACCAGATTGTGCCTGGGGCCACCCGAGCCAAAGGGGTTCTCCACCAAAGCCACTTACGTGCTGGCAATGCGCTTCAGCAGCTTCTTCACCCAAGGGGCCTCAGGATTCACACAGAGCTTCCCTGGGGATTTCAGTTTGATTCTGGAACATAAGGAGAGCTTGAGCAGGACCTGCATCTCCAAAGGCAGGGACTGGAGCAGGCAGGGCCAACCTGCCAGGCTCAGCTTTCTTTTGCAGCACCAGCAGGTCACTGAAAGCTGCTCGTGACAGCAGGAAGCCATGGGATAGCCAGGGAAAAGCAAGACACAACAGCACCATGGCACTGTTTGGGTGGCAAAAGCCCTCTAAGGTCACTGAGGCCAACTACCAACCCAACCCCACCATGGCCATCAAACCACGGCCCCAAGTGCTATGGCCACAGGTTTCTTGAACACCTCCAGGGATGGGGACTCCACCACCTCCCTGGGCAGCCTGTGCCAATCCCTGACCACTCTTGCAGCAAAGACATTTTTCCTCATCTCAAACCTAACCCTCTCCTGGCACAATTTCAGGACATTTCCTCTCCTTCTGACACCTGATACCATGGAGAAGAGCCCAACCCCACCTCACTGCAGCCTCCTTTCAGGGAGCTGCAGAGAGCAATGAGCTCTGCCCTCAGCCTCCTCTTCTCCACACTGCACACCCCCAGCTCCTTCGGCTGCTCCTCCCCAGCCCTGTTCTGCAGACCCTTCCCCAGTTTGGTTGCTGGTTCCTCTGGACTTCCATGTGCAGCAGGGAACATGCCTGAAGCCCTGAGGTGACTGTTCAGAGTCAATGTTCTCTGTGGATTTACAAATGGATCCACAGTGAGCAGTTAAAGAACCCTTCCACTACTGCCCCTTGAGCCAGGACAGGAGTGACAGGTAAGGGCTTGGCCCAAGGTGCTGTTTGCTCCCAGGGGTGTTGGGTATCACAGATTGCACTGGGTTGGAAAGGACCCTCAAATGTCATCTTGTCTAAGCCCTCTGCAGTCAGCAGGGACACTTCCAGCTAGAGCAGACTGCCCAGGGCTACATCAAGTCTGATCTTGAATGTCTCCAGGGATGGGGCCCCAATCTCTTCTCTCACCAGTGGTGGAAAAATTGGTTATGGTTCATTCTGCCTCAGTGTCTGAGGCTGTTCCTCCTCCAGACACCGCCCACTGAGCAGCAGTAGGAGGAAATAGTTATGCTGTGCTGTGCTAGAAAGGTTCAGTGAAGTTCTGGGGATGAGAAGAAATGGCCTGAAGGTGCATCAGGGGAGGTTTAGGTTAGGTATGAGAAGAAACTGCTTAACTAAAAGCCTTCTCAGAGACTGGAAAGGGCTGCCCAAGGAAGTGGTTGAATCCCTACCCTTGGATGTGTTTAGAAGATTCAGAGAATCAGGGAATCAAGCAGGTTGGAAGAGCCCTCCAAGCTCACCCAGCCCAACCTAGCACCCAGCCTTAGCCAATCAACCAGACCATGGCACTAAGTGCCCCATCCAGGCTTGTCTTGAACACCTCCAGGGACAGCAACTCCACCACCTCCCTGGGCAGCCCATTCCAATGCCAATCACTCTCTCTGGCAAGGACTTCCTCCTAACATCCAGCCTAGACCTCCCCTGGCACAGCTTGAGACTGTGTCCCCTTGTTCTGTTGCTGGGTGCCTGGCAGAAGAGCCCAACCCCAGCTGGCTACAACCTCCCTTCAGGTAGCTGTAGAGAGCAATGAGGTCTGCCCTGAGCCTCCTCTTCTGCAGGCTGCACACCCCCAGCTCCCTCAGCCTCTGCTCACAGGGCAGAAGTTTAGCACCAGACTTGGCAAAATTAGAGAATGGTTGGAC
>VWYK01096347.1:0-10785 GCA_013399775.1 Semnornis frantzii
AAACAAAACAAACAAAACCCCCCATCCTTCTCTCTGAACTAAGTTTTTCTTTTTGATGTAATTTATTGACTGCTTAGACCCTCCAAGAAAACACACCAAAGGGAAACATTCATCAAAATTCACTTCAAGACCTTTGTTTTCAGAATGTGCCTTTTCTTCATTTGGATTTGCCACTTTCAGTGAAACATCTTTCTCTGTGGAAGAGGAAGGTTTTTGCACAGGAGCAGTGCAAGGGAAAGGCAGAGATCTGGGGATGAATCAAATTCCTTTTCCACCCGTGCCCAGGGTGCCAGGGTCAGTAGAGGTACTTGCACTCCTGCTCTAGCCACAGGCCTTTGGACAACTCTGCTGATGTCTGGCACTGCCTAAAAAAGATGGTCTGCTGAGGCTCAAGAGCATAAAGTGGCATCGATGGGGTTTTACAAGCTTGAAGCTCCACTCTGAAAGAACCAGCTCCAGGAAAAACTCAGAAATAGCTACTGAATCAGCCAGGGTAGTTATAGTCAGGGTGTAGCCCAGTGCTCCGCATCAGTTTCCAATTTGTATTTTCTGTTTACACTTTGGTATCGCCTAAGGATCCTAGTTTGAACTGAATCTCAAAAATAGTGTCTTAACTGAGTACCAGATGCCCTTGGGTGGGCATCCTGCACATGTGGGCCTCTCTGTTCTACTGTCAGAACTTACTGAGCTGCCTCCTGCCCATAGACTCTGGTTACAAAAAAAACCCCAAAAAACAAGCTGCTAAGAGAGATTGTGTGTCATCACATCCACAGCTGGACCCCAGAGGCAAAGTGCTTCTGGACCCCATGGTTAGATGTAGACATAATGTCTAGCATTGTACGAGTACAGAGCATTAGAAAGTTTACAGCCTGAGCAGCTTCTGGTCAAAAAGGCAAGACAGATAACTGCATACAACCACAAAAGCCACTTTCTGAAAGCTGAATTTGATACAAGATCTGTGTGTGTCTTCCCACTTTCCTAATTCTAAATCATTCATTTCCCTTAACATCACCCACAACACTCTTTTGCCAGTCCAATGCCTTCATACTCCCCATACTCCTCAATTATCCTGTTTCTGCCCTGTCATATCAACCACAGGGTAGTTGTGGTCATTCTTCAAGGCATATTATTTCAATAGCATATGACTTCTATAATTGTGTGTGAGTTGCCCTTAGCAGTATGCCAGAGATATGACTGCAATGTCCTTTGCTTGAGATCATCCTGCAGACTAAATTCTCAGCACTCAGAAGGTGCAAACCTGCATAGCAGAGTTAGAGACACAATGAAAAGTGTCTTTATCTCAATATGGATTAAGGATAAATTAATGGATGATGGATTGGCCATCTCCTTTGCATTGGACACCGAGGCAAATTGCTTCTGCTTGTGATACAGCTGCTGCACAGCTCTCGAAGGACATCTTGGTTATTCTGTGCTCTGCTGTTAAGGGTCATCTATTCTCTTGAAATCAAGACATCGGGCCAGACCTTTGCTATCATAACTCTTGCAACTGACAGTAACTGTGTTCCTCAGCAGTGGGAACACTCCAAGCAAATTCCTAAGAAGCTACTGGAAGTCCTGACAGCTCACCTGATGCACAGTAATTTGTAAAGCTGTTGCAACTTACCTATATGTATAGACCTTCAGAGAAGCCCAATGATTCCCATTCAGAGTAATTACTGCAGTTGTCTCTCTCCTCCCATAATGAACCACAGAATCATAAAGGTTGGAAAAGACTTCTAAGCACATCAAGTCCAACTGCCAGTGCAACACTATTANCTCCAGGCTAAATAATCCCAGTTACCTTAGCCTCTCCTTATAAGACCTGTTCTCCAGACCCTTCACCAGCTTCATTGCCCTTCTCTAGACATGACTTTATTCCTGTATTAACCAGGAGATCCTTAGTGTCTTTTCTGTACCTCAGAAAAGGATAATAGCACACCAGGGAGAAAAAAAAAGGGGGGGGAGGGGGGGAGTTTAGTATTTTAAATATCAGCTTTCCCTATTTGCATATATAATTTGAAAAAATTGCCTCTTATCACTCTGTGACTGCAAACTTTCAGCCTACTTTACTGGTTTATAACAACTTTTGCAATTTGTCCAATTCATCTTGAGTACTTTTAGTGCCCCAGGTGCCTTTGGATTTGATTGTGAGTAAAGACACAGCCATGACGTCTGTAGTGAGATGCATTACTATGGGCGTTTGTTGGCAAAGTGACACCTCACTGGGTCAGACTTACTTCTTTTTTCATTCATCTAGTGGGTGGGACATAAATTATTTCTAGCCTATACTGTGTCAGCTGTTAGAGTAGGGTGGATCAAGAGACATTTTTGTCTGCTCCTTAGCTCTGTCCAAGGAAAGTAAGCAAGCCCACTGTTTTTGTTTCTTCCTTAGTATTTCATTCTGGTAATCTGTGAGAAACAGACTAACTCACTGTGAGCTAGCTCTAACAACCCTACCAGTCTTGGTGTCTGTCTACAGCTCACCAGCAGTCAGAACTATGTCTCCCTTACCAAATGACTGTCACTGATTTAGAGTGAAGCGATGTGTATTACATGCATGTATCTACCAAAGAAACTCACAACTCCATTACTCTGAAATTTGTTTTATATTGAATGTGACAACTTTTACTTCATAGAATCATAGAATTGTAGAATATGAGGAGCTGGAAGGGACCTCAAAAGCTCATCCAGTCCAACCCCCAGCCAGAGCAGGATCACCTATACCAGATCACACAGGAATACATACAGGTGGGTTTTTAATATCTCCAGAGAGGGAGACCTACAGCTCCCCTGGGCAGCCTGTTCCAGTGTTCTGTCACCCTCACAGTGAAAAAATTCCTCCTCATGTTTAAACGAAACTTCCTATGCCTCAACTCCCACCCATTGCCCCTTGTCCTGTCATAGGGCATATCTTGTGGGGCCATATCTTGCTTTGACACTACTGAGACCAATATCTTGCTGTTGCTTTTCCATTTGGTCCTTTACTGCTTAATGGCAGGGGAAGCAGGGAATACCTCATGTGAAATGTAGTGAGTTTTTAAATCCCCTTCATTGATAAGGAGGAAAGAGAGGATGGTGTTCTCTATCCATAAATGGGGTGCCTAAACAAAGGGTTTCATTGAGCTGAATGCCAGACTCTCATCCCAGTGGTCGAGCATTGCCTAGCTCCTTCTCAGGAAGTGTCTGACATATGGAGACAGTTAGCTTCTCAGTGATGGGAGAGTCAGAAACTTAAAGCAAGGCTGCCAGGAAAATCAAACTGCTGCAAACCCTGGAGATGTGAAAACTGCTGAATATGTATGGGAACTTCCAGAAGGACACCCCAACATCCTGGTCTTGCTACCTTCATTTTCTCTGGTGTATGTGTGATATTTGCATATCACAAAGGTTAGAAGGGATGAAAAAAAGAAAGCTAGAAATGAGAAGTAACAATGATCAGAAGCCAAAAGAAATACCCTGCATGCTGTATTTGCAGCATATATCTTACCATTTGTAAGACAAACTCAAGGATTCATTAAGAAATCAAAATCAAACCTTCTCTTCTCCAGGCTGAACAGACCAAACTCCCTAAGTCTGTTGTTGTAGGAGTGGTGCTACAGTCCTCTGATCATCTTTGTGGTCTTCCTCTGGACCCTTTCCAACAGATCCATGTCCTTCTCATGTGGGAGGATCCAGAGCTGGATGCAGTAGAATCATAGAATCAGAGTTGGAGGGGACCACAAGGATCATCTAGTTCCAACTCCCCTGACATGGGCAGGGACACCCTACGCTAGATCAGGCTGGCCACAGCCTCATCCAGCCTGGCCTTAAACACCTCCAGGGACGGGGCCCTCAACCACCTCCTTGGGCAACCCATTCCAGGATCTCACCACTCTCATGGTGAAGAACTTCCTCCTCATGTCCAGTCTGAATCTCCCCACCTCCAGCTTTGCTCCATTCCCCCTAGTCCTGTCACTACCCGATAGCCTAAAAAGTCCCTCCCCAGGTTTTTTGTAGGGTCCCTTCAGATATTTCAGATGGTACTTCAGTACTCCAGATGAGGTCTCACAAGAGCAGAGCAGAGTGAGAGAATCACATCCCTTGACCTGTTGGCAACAGCTTTTGATGCAGCCCAGATTACAGTTGGCTTTTTGGGCTCCCAGCACACATTGCCTGCTCATGTCAAGCATCTCATTAACCAGCATGCCTAAGCCCTCTTCTGCCCAGGGCTGCCGTTAATTCGCTTGTCACCCAGCCTGTATTTGTGCTTGGAATCACCCTGACCCAGATGCAGGACAAAGCACTTTTCCTTGTTGAATATGACCATACTATTCCATCCTGTCAAGGTCCCTCTGGATGGCATCCCTAACTAAGATCCTAGGCAAGATTTAGAAATGGGAATAATCTTCCTGAATTTTGGGTGTCTAATCATGACCTAATTGTCATGTCTCTCTGTCCTGACAGCGGACGCTCACACAATAAAACCAGTGGCATGCAAAGCTGATGGCCATCTCAGGATCAGATGGATCTACTCAGTAAAACTTATGGTGACTGTACTGATGCTCTCCACTGGTTCAAATGGAATCTGTGATGACTAATCCAGAGATAAAGACCTCCACTAAATATATCCACAATTTAGATGAATTGCCCCTCTTTCTTTCCTTGGGAAATAAGGTCCTCTGAACAGGAACTGGCCAGTGTCTGGAACACTCATTGCTTTTCCTGAACTGGGAAGCACAGCTGAGGTTTCTGGCCAACGAATGCATTTCTATAAATTAGGGCCCAAGATATAATCTTGGGAATACTTCCATACATGAGTGCTGTGTGGCATACTACAAAGCTGCAAAAGAGCAATGCCTAGTGAGTGGCAAAATACTGTTTCTTGACCAAGCAGACTGATAGTACAAAGTTGGAAGTCAGCAAAACGTACTTCTGACGAGATATTTTAAAAAGAGGTAGGACAGATGCCAAAAGGAAAGTGCTGCTGGGTGTCACCTGCAAAGGTCTCAGCTAAGTTGGACAGTTAAACTTGCTTCTGAGGTATGTTGCAGAGTGCCTGCATGTTTGAGCTCCCTGATACATGGAAGATTGACTAGTATTTAAATGATACTCTGTAAATGTGATAATTATAAATCTAAGTCACCTTGTTGGCAGATCTTAGTGTATCAGCAGAAATCCATTACTTTTCCTGCTCTGGGAGAGAGGAGATGAACTGCGAGGTGAGGTAGAGCTATCCCTCATTTAGGATGAGAGCACCACAGCTCACTCTGTTTCAAAGTGGATAACCTTCCCATCTCACATTATTCAGCCACAAATTAGTTGCAGAAGGTTGATGAAACCAAAAACAATAAAAGGCTTCTGGTGACAGAGATGCTAAGTGAATGAGAGACAGACACAGGCTGCAGCTTGTGCAAAACAGCTGTCCCACCCTCCACTGGCTGCCACAGAGCATCCTGGGAACACCCCAGCACCCCAAGGGGATGCCAGAGGAAGCAGAGTCATGCCTGTTCACCTTCTGCCTGCCTGGCACTGGCTGATGGGAGAGGCTGCAGGCACAGTAGGAAGTAATTACAACTGCAAAAAGCCCCCAAGACCTCAGCCAGCCCCAGCTATGCTGATCACACTCTTGCATCCAAACGCTTTGTGCAGTTCCCTGAACCCTTCCACTGCTTTGTTTTCTGCAGAACAAAGGGGGAAAGTCATAAGATATTGGTGATGCTTATGGTAGTTGCATAAGAATCATCAGGTTAAAAAAAAAAAGTCTCTACATGATACACAGTTTATCTAAACAGAGGGTTCAGTCTTGTTGCATGGGTATTAAAAATTACTTTAAACTGTTCTTGTTCAAAAAATATCAAATGCAGAAATGAAATGCCTTCCTGTAGCTGGGACCTAGGACACATAAACATCTGTGCATGTTAAAATGCTGCCACATCTTCTTTTAATTAAACATTACTAAGCTGCCCCAATGCAGTCTTTTCTGTATCCTGTGAGTCAGCTGCAGCATGAAGATCTGTCAAACTTCTGTTTGATTTGCAGTGGCCAGGGTCTTTCCCGACTCAAGACAGGAAATGCCCTGAACTTTAAAACAAATCTCATCCCTATTTAGCACCCTAACAACCTTTTTTGTTTTTTAATCTGCCTCCAAATCAGAGCAGTTTTCAGGATCATTCCAGCTCAAATGGAAACAGCCTCTGGATCTCAAATGAAAGTTCTCTGCCTTTCTCTCCTTTGCAAATGTTCCAGTGTTAATTCAGTGGGCCAGTTGTAGAAATTTTGTTTCTTCATTACTGAATGAGTTGCAGGCTGACAGTCAGATGAACTTTCAATGTAAGAGATGAACAATCATTTCTAGGTGACCAAAGGTATAGTGATTCCTACAACAGGTACCTAGTCATCTCCTCTGTAAGAAATGTTATTATTACTGAGGCAACCAACATTGTAATACTAAATTACAGAGGAAATAGAAATTTAAAACTAGTATAAATAGAAGAAACATCTGTGTGACCTAACCATGGCATTCAATATGAAAACCCTGTTCAATAGCTCCTCTAACATATTGCTTCTTATCTGCTTGAGGGTGGTCTAGCAGCACTTTGGATTATATTACATAGATGGATTGGTTCAAAAGGTCCTGCAGGAATCCTTCCTCCTTTCTTTGCCTTTACCTTCTATCATTTGGATCTGATCAGAAAATAAGTGATTCTGCCTTGCTGTTAAAAGAAAACTTACATGGTATGTTGAAGTCAGTAAATAANAGGGTAGTGAAATGAAGTGAAAAAATGTGATCTGGCTCAAGCTTTAATGTTTCCTGTGATCTGAAATGAAAAATTTTCTCTCATTATCAGATCGTTTAATCCTTTTCATTACTTTTTTGGTGTTTTTTGAAGACTGAGAAGTCTCAGATTTGGTTGGTTTTGCTGAGTTGAACTATGAATTATAAAAATTCAGCACTTCTGGCATAAAGGGATTTGATATTACTTAATTCTTTCCTCTTTGCATCTTCTCTGTCTTTTCGAGTCAGACCCATTTAATAATTTGAGGCTGAATTTTCCATGAAGAAAACTGTCTTCTTAAAACAACAGGCTTTAAGCAGTTAGAAGTGGTAAATAGTTCAGCTGTAGGAATTGGTAGCAGTCCCTCGTTTGAGTGAGAGGTTTGATCCTGCACTAATGTAAGCTTCTCCATTTTTCATATCAAAGGAGCCTGCTATTCTGGTTTGCAATAGAATAACAGAAGAATTGGGTCCTAAAAACACTATTACTGTCATATCTGTATTCATGTCACTTTTCTCCATTCTTGTTCCTCTTTCTGTGCTTCTGCTCAATGAAGGATGCTAATGACTCCTTCAATAGTACTTGACAGCAAAATGCTACCCCAGGGATGGTTAGGGCTGAGAAGCAGTTGAAAATTAAACAAATTGTGATGCTCCACACTGTAGCTGAAGATAAACATGAAGGAAAGTGGAAGAAATAGGCACAGGAAACTTTAGCATCTTAAAGACAGGGAATGACATCCATACCAAATTTGGGGGGTGAAGGCAGGCATTGCCAAATTGACCTACTCAGTTGTAAGTGGAACATTAGTCTAATTCACCTTAAAGGATGCAATTAACAGCAGTTACAGTGCCAACTTTCTACAGGTGCTCCAGCAGTGGTTATATTTTCTGATGTTTCCCAGTCTTCAATCAACACAGTGTTCTGAAGAAGGTAATTCCAAGACATAATCATAGAATCATAGAATGTTTTAGGTTGGAAGGGACATCAAAGCTCATCCAGTCCCACCCCCCTGCCATAGGCAGAGACACCTCCCACTAAAACAGGTTCCTCAAAGCCTCATCGAACCTGGCCTTGAACCCCTCCAGGGAGGGAGCAGCCACAACCTCCCTGGGCAACCTGTGCCAGTGTCTCACCCCCCTCACTGTAAAGAACTTCCTCCTAACAGCCAGTTTAAATCTCCCCTCTGCCAGTTTAAACCCATTACTCCTTGTCCTGTCATTGCAAGACCTTGTAAATAGTCCCTCCCCAGCCCTCCTGTAGGCCTTCTTGTTGTAGATATGTAGAATTTGAAGGACAATTCTAATTTCCACTCAAAGTAGGACAAAAAGGAAAAAACAAAATAAAACCAAATAGGAAAGAGAGTGATGTCTCCTCTCTGTGGAGAAATTTGTCACTCCCAACTGTGTATTTCTAATGCAGCCAACATCTTCCAAATTATTATCCTTCTTTGCAATTCATTTGCTGTTTTTTTCACATCAAATTACAAGCCAGGCAAATGTATACTTAGGCACTCAAGGATAGTGTTTTCTTGACACACTTGTTAGCTCTTTTTGTCTTGAAATTTCTCCTTCCAGCAGGAGTTCACACAAAGAGGCAAAGAATACTTAAAAGGCGTAATCATGTCACACTGTCTCAGTCAGAAGCATGAACTGACGCTTTCTCATTAGTGGGAAGGTGCCTTTTGGTAAGCACTGATTGCAGGGATTTCAAACACTGCGGGTGCACCCTCCGCAGCGCCAGGAGCCTGGCAGGGCTGGGGGCGGTGCTGCTGTTGCTGCAGGCTGCCAGCAGAGAGAGCGCAGGGTGCCCAGACCAAAATCATTGCTCTCGCCTTGGACCCTCGGTACACGCAGCGCAACGAGAAGGAAATAACTGTTTCCTTATGCCGTATAGCATCACAGGACTTTCCCGTGTAGTATAGACATCGAGAATTGTTCAGCTACTTCACTGCAAAGAATAAGGTTCATTTAAGCCTCACAAAACGCTGCTGGCACAAGCTGTGACGCCGTGTGGAAGTGACCGCTGTGATTTATGTGCCTGAAGGTTCTGTCAGCACTTGGATTTCATCCATCCAGGGACATGACCTCTGTATTTTAGGTGGTTCTATGATTCTGCCACAAAAAGGTTTGAACAATCTTCAGTCTTAATGTGCTCATCAAAGCGACTGACATCCGTGTTTGCATCAGTCTGTAGGATGGAGCCTTAAATATTGACCCAGTCTTACAAATGTATAAAGTTGAGCTTACAGTCAATAGCCTGTGACTGATGTCTCCAGCCAGACTGACTCAAGAAGTGTGTTTGCATTTCTCTCTCTGCAGCAAAAGCACTCTCTGCACCATACTGCTCTAAAACATTTCCACTTGCTACCGTGTGAAACTTTTTGGCACTTCACTTTAGGG
Source organism: Semnornis frantzii (assembly GCA_013399775.1). NCBI lineage: Eukaryota > Metazoa > Chordata > Aves > Piciformes > Ramphastidae > Semnornis > Semnornis frantzii. The sequence continues at coordinate 9,158 of VWYK01096347.1, forward strand.
AAAAACAAGAAGGAAAGGATTTGAGTTGACAACTAGAAGCAATGTTCAAATAGCAGTCACTCTGTGCTGAGGATGTTGCCAGTGTTTAGGATACCCATAGCCCCCAGTCCAAAGCTGAGAAATAACAAACATAGGTGAGATGTGGCAGAGCAGGAACACAGGGTGAGAGGAAAGACTGAAAGAGGGCTTTTTACCCCTTTTTCTCTTTTATGACACTGAATGAGAGCAGGTCTGGTATAGATAAATATTTATGAGCCAGATGATAGTGAGTCTTCAGAATGAGGATTTGGCCAGGGTCTTGCAAGGTGGCTTGTTAGCCTAAGCTCTTCTCACACAAAGCTAGAAAATGTCAGGATCTCCATGGAGGTTTAGAGGGTAAGCTGGGTACCTTTACAGGGTAAGCAGGGTAAGCTCCCAACACTTTTTTTGACAGCACACAGACAGAGGGGCCACCAGACTTAAGAAGGACATTGAACTGTTGGAGTGAATTCAGAGGAGGGCCACAAAGGGGTTCAGAGGACTGGAGCACCTCTCCTATGATGACAGGCTACAAGAGTTGAGACTCTGCAGCCTGGAGAAGAGAAGGCTTCAAGGAGACCTTGGAGTGGCCTTCCAGTATCTGAAGGGGGCTACAGGAGAACTGGGGAGGGACTATTTACAAGGTCTTGTAATGACAGGATGAGGAGTAATGAGTTTAAACTGGCAGAGGGAAGATTTAAACTAGATGTCAGGAAGTAGTTCTTTACAGTGAGGGTGGTGAGGCACTGGCACAGGTTGCCCAGGGAGGTTGTGGCTGCCCCCTCCCTGGAGGTGTTCAAGGCCAGGTTGAATGAGGCCTTGAGCGACCTGTTCTAGTGGGAGGTGTCCCTGCCTATGGTGGGGGATTTTAACTAGATGATCTATGAGGTCCTTTCCAACCTAAATCATTCCATGATTCTATGATTCATTCTGTTCTATGATTTGCTGCTCTGATGTGCAATGCATGGACTCACAGAAGATGTGTGCAGTGAACTGACCCTGAGCAGAAGCACAGAGGGGGAACACTGAGAGAAACCATCCACAGTATGGACAAGGCTCTGGAAAGAGGTTTTCTCTGTAGCAGCACATCATCACCATGAGATTGTTGTAACTGGGTTCATTACACAAATTGTACATTTCTTCTGACAACCTCAATATCCAAAAGGAGAGGAGAGTGGAATGGATGATTTCCAAGAATGTTATTTCAAAGGCAAACTAAAATACGTGAAACTAACTATTGTTGTATAACAATATATATATATTGGATATAACATAGTGCTCTGCTTAATCACCACTGACTTTATTGATAATTTGAACCTCTTTTACATAAAAAATGCTCCCACCAAATTGCCATGGTGTTATTTTTCTTATGAGAAGAGCAGTTGAGAGAAATATTGAAATGGGATGGCACATTATTTGCTACTGTTAAATAACAAACAGTATTGACAAATAAAAAGCCAAGTAGTTTTATTAGCTTCCTATATGTAGACATCACTCATTTATATTTCTGAATATCTAAAGAAATATTCCTGTGGTTAAGACATTGATGATTTCACATCTCAGTTACAAATATTTGGTGCAAAGCAATGTGTCAGTCACAGGATCACAGG
>VWYK01096359.1:807-21634 GCA_013399775.1 Semnornis frantzii
CCTTACCAGAGCAGTCTAATAATTGACTGATTTTCAGTTTGGAGGGGAGAAAGTTGAAGGGGGCATGCAACTCAGGATTAGGACATCATTGTCAGCTGTGACAAAGCAGATGCACAACCATTACCAAACCTTGATACTTCCATACACGTGAAGGAAAAAAAAAGTGACATGGGGCAAAAGCAAATGTGTGACCAATCTGACTGTCTGCTGTAAGGAAATGACAGGTGCCTACCCCAGTATAAAGTCTTAACAGTTGAACAGTTATGATTTGCTTCCCTAGAGCAGCAATAGAGGCAAATACTGTTGAATATGCCTANNNNCTAATTAGATCATCAGTCAAACTTGTGTTTGGTCTCATTTCAGGTTTTCAAATTTTAGGAAATTTGTCCCCAGGTTCTTGCACCTTTCTCTGCATGGAACAGTAAATGACTTGGTAAGAGAATTACAGTAACTCTCCAGTTGACAGGAAGAATTATCCTATGTGGGTAAATGAAAGTTTCATTTTATGCTCTTGTCCTTTTTAACCAAGAAAAGGTCCTTGACAACTGGTATTGTCATACTGTGCAATTCAGAACTTCAAAGTGAGTAATTTTAATTCCAAACTTAGTGCCAACCAGTGTTTCCAGTAATTAAACTCGGTGATCTCTTCTGATTCCATTTGTTTAAATAAATGACTTAGGGATAATCAAATCAATTTGGATTTAAATGGAATGATTTGGATTAGACAAGTCATTTAGAGGTTGTTCCAGCCTAAATCATCCCGGAATGTTATTGGTTTTTATTAAGGCCACAGCCAGATAGGATTTAGTCAAATTCATAAAACTTGGGGAGAAAAAGGAAAATGGTTAGCTAGGATACTCTCTTCTGAAATCATACTGCACACAAGTTGCTTCTACCTGCAGTAGGAATTCTGCGCATTGCATTTCTCATCACTTACTTTCTCTGAGCATGGACAAATGGATCTGAACTTCTAAAGGTGTGATAGGTCCTAATATGCTACACTTGCGTTGATCCTCTGTCCTCACTGCCCCAGGGCAGTCATCACAGAGCAACGAGCTTTGTAGCTACCTGAAATGAGGAGCCAGTTCTTGAACATTTACTCATACCACTGACTTTGTTACTTTCAGTGGAATTATTTGCAAGGGTCCAGAGCTGACAACGTTGGTTAGGTATGCAAGCTTATGATCCAAGTTTTATACAGAGGTGTCCATGACACTGTCCAAAATGTCAGATTGTTGTAGATCTGCATTTTCTGTAGAAGCTTTGGGAAAAGGAAAACAAACTCCAGGGATTCTAGAAGGATCACATAATATGTCCCTTCTGCAAACATGTGTAGGATTCATTTGTCACTGCCCTGCAGCAAACTGCTAGATGTTAACATTTCTGTGGTATCCGCTTCTACATCTGGACTGAAGCAGGTTTTCGTATGACAGTAATTACAATACTCTTTCTAGGGCCTTTTTTTTTTTTTTTTTTTCTTCTTCTTGGAATGAGATGTACCCAGTGGGAAACCTCTGAATCCAGAGCAAGACTATAGCTGTTTTTTCCACATCAATGTGTAATTAATTTTGAACAGCAATCCAAAGAAATACTTAATTGCCTACCAGTAAAGTCAGCTTGCTACAAACAAAATTCTCCCTCCCCTTAAAAAAATAATTTTCATGACAGAAAAGTTCTTTATGATGTGAAACATACCTACTTTGGAACAGTGGAAACTTTAATTAAATCATTCTTACAGGCAAGTGGGTCTGGTTTTCCTAATTCCTGCCCAATATTTTACTGCTGCAACATTAGCATTAGTCACAGAGTTATGTCTCACCTTACCTTGCCAGAACATAAGGAAGAAACCCAAATGTAAAGAAAGGCTTTGTGGAATCTATTCCTGAAATCAGCGTCACTGCACATTTAATTGTAGCCCACATCACTGAGAGAACTCTAGATTCACCAGCGATCAGCAGGCAGTGATGTGCCCATTCACTCACCTATGTATTTGACTTACCTGTATCCTTACAGGCATGTCTTATCAGACATAAGAAAGGCTTGGAAAGCATAGGCTACAACATTACTGAAAAAAACCCAAACCTCCCACCCAAACCAGCAGGTTTATTTTAGTATTACTTTTATTTACAGTGGGTAACATTTTTCTTTTTTTTTTTCTCCCTGATAGTCCTTCCCAGAGGCTCTTTGGATATTATCCTCAGCTGGGCAACATTAGTGGTGACCTTGCTACAGCTTTCATAGGGTGATCCCCTATGGAGGCAATGATAGGCCAGTTGCAATGTCACACTGTTTTCACTTTTATTTTATACAGCTGTCTTCAGTGGAGACATTTCTGGTTTCATTTACTAATTACTGTCAGGGTTTTATACTCTTACTGGTACAATCTACTCAGAAGTGTCCAGGCCACATAAGCTAGAGCAAATACAAAACACTTCCTTTTACAAAACATGGTTTAAGTAACAGTCCTATGCATAGTTCTCAGGGAGAACCTTCCTACTTTTTTACAACTAGCTCTGCTTCCCATTAAGAAATGTGTTCTTTTGATCAAGATGCAAATTGACTGTTTCTTACAGTCTTCCTACACTTACATTCAAGTAATTAGAAAGTCTCATGTGTCTGCAGATAGTTTTTTGCCCTTCCTCATGGCTTGTCTCAAATCGCAAAACGGTTCTTTACTTATGTTGCTCACTCCTGGGATTACAAATCTGGTTTCAACATCTTCGGCACTCTGGCCATCTCCCTGCCCATCTTTCCAAAAGCACACACGAGGGTAGTAATCCCATTCCCCAAAGAGGCCCAGCTTTGTAAAGAGATCTGCTCAGTGTACTTACCCTGCTGACTGAGCCTGCAGCTGGCTTTTGTTTCTCCTCAAAACACTTTGCAGGATTTTTTATGTGCTGTAAGGGCATATGAATGCATTAGAGGGGCAAGCTGTTTTTAAAAAATAAGATAAACAAGATAATTTTCATAGAATCGTAGAATGGTTTGGGTTGGAAGGGATCTCCAAAGTTCATCCAGTCCGACCCCCTCTGCGGTAAGCAGGGACATCCTCAATGAGCTCAGGTTGCCCAGAGCCCTATCAAGCCTCACTTTAAATGTCTCCAGGGATGGGGCCCAAACCACCTCCCTGGGCAACCTGTTCTAGTGTTCCACTACCACTGTTTTAATCTAAAGAAGCAAAGCACTTGGCATACTCAAAGGGAATACTGTAAAGTGGAAAATCAGAACCTGGATTCCTGTTTCCTTGCAGAGTTGGGAGCGACTTCTGGTGGCTAAGGCCACCTGTCCATCATCAGCACCCAGCGAACTCCAATGGCTGTGTTCATACAGTGGGAAATAACCCACAGCTTTGTTTTTGAAAGCCAAGGTGCCGTCAATACACTTCGCAAACGTCTGCTTCGGAGGCTGTCACTGCATCTTTCCCACAGCGAGAGGCCCTGCCACTGCCGTCTGCCAGGAGGGCGCCTCAGTCTGCCCCCGACCGCCACAGGACCCCGCACTCCCACAGCGGCCTGCGGCTCACACTTTTCCCTCAGGGGAAAGCGGAACGGGTAGGGGCGGCGGCGGGAAGGGGAAAGGGGAGGCCTTGTCTCAGCGGGCGCATGGGGCAGTCGGCAGCAGCGCGGGCTGAGGCGATGGCGGGGCTGAGGCGATGGCGGGGCTGTGGCGGGCCGGGGTTGTCGGGGCTGAGGCGATGGCGGAGCCGAGGCGGGCCGGGGTTGTCGGGGCTGAGGCCATGGCGGGGCTGAGGGTTCCCTGGGCTTCCCCTGAGTGTAGGGTCCAGCATCTCAGCCCTTGGCGTAATGAAATGTTCGTTTACTGCATTTATCAAACTCAGAGGTTGCGATTCCCTCGCAGTTTACCCGCTGCTCTAGACACAGGTGGCGTGAGTTCCTCAGCGTGCTGCAGAGGTGAGGGAGTGCAAATGACTGCAGGGGCAGGCCAAGCTGCTGCGCAGTTCTGTGATGCATGTGCCTTCCTACAGCCGTAGTACTGCACATTGTACAGTACGGTTGTCAGTTGGACTTGACAGTCCTGAGGGTCTTTTCCAACCTGAATGTACCTGCGATTCTGTGAAGGGGAGAACAGTCCTTGAGGAAGGTTATTTTCTGTTGTGGTTATGCTTGTTCACTGGTAGAAGGCAAACAGCTAACCCTCCAACAGAGTTCCAAGAAGAGTGCTGAAAGGATAATGGTGGTGGCAGGATGGTGTTTGTCACAGCTTTTTGTACAGCAAGACTTCGAGTTCATCAAACACTTGAATCTGATTGTGCCAGGAAGGAGTGAGGGAGCGTTGTGCACACAAGCAGGTCAGTCAGCTTGGACATCACTGTATAGTAGCGTACACATCAGTTACCATGCCTAAGGCCTTACCAGTGTTTAAAAGGACAACGTTACAAGGTGTTGCTCTAATAAATGCAGTTAAAACCCAGAATTTTGGAAGGCATATATACGGCTTGGTGTTTTGCAGTATAAAGCAAGTCTGTGACATGTCGTACCAGTACTTGATGACCTTTCCATTTGATGCCCATTTAAGAAGTTCTTTCAGAATATTTTACCACTTGAAAAGTCTAAAACAACCCTAACCTGGAGCTTAAAAACAAGAAAGGGAAATGTTTAAGTCTTAAGCTGAAATGTCTTTATTTTAAAAATAATTTCAACAAAGTCGTTCCTAGATTTGGATTGCTTGGACTTAACATTTAACTATGATGGACATTTAGCCCTAATGTTAGATTGTATGACTTGTGCTTATTCATGTTGAACTTCTTCAGTCTAGGAAGATTCAAGTTCAGTGAAATCTGACTCGCTCAGGCCAGTTTACATCTTTACAGTGCTTATTGCTGGCTAAACTAATTTGAATTTTTTATGTCAGTTTCCAGGTTCAGAAGAGAAACTGCAGAAGAAGACAGCCACTGGAATAGATTGCCAGCAGGGAGTGCGAATTTTCCATTACTTAAGTCTAAAGTAAGCCTCTTTGTCTGAAAGAAATGGAGGTAGGTAAGTTGAAGAAGTGCAAGTGAAATGTCTGTCTCATGCAGTAGATAGTTCAGGGGATAGTGACTGCTCTTGGTGCCACGTGATAGACTGGAGCTCAGGAAGGTGTTTGCCTTCTAGGGTAGGCAGTGCTCAATCAGTACTGTAAAAAAGGGCACTACAAGAAAGAAAATAATGTGCTGTGGGGACTACCCATTTGTTTCAGAGTTGCAGACAGTGGTATTCATTCCCTATAGAGCATGTGCAGTGGTGGTTCATGCAATTTGACCTATATTGTATTACCTTGAAGTTTAAGACCTTGGTTTTGAGGACCTGTCTGCATGAGTTACATATGTAGTAATATAAAGAAATAAACTTATTCACGCAACTGTAGGGAAAATATTGGTCAGAGATATTTAAACACCAAGTTTCTAGCTTTGATCCTCCAAGCTCAAGGTTTTCAAATTGATTAATCACTACACTGTTTAAACCATACAGCTTTTAAGGAGCGAAGCCTGCCCTTGTGTAGTAAGTGAGGAATAAGAAAACGCATTGAGAAGTCTGGTGTTTAACCTATCTGGGATTGGTAATATTTGAATGTGATGAAGTCTGAGCACATGTATGGAAAATACAGGCCCCCTCTGAAAGGAGTGCACAGTAATACTGCTGATGATGTACCTCAGCTCTTACACTGCCCTTCGCTCCTCTTACACATTCTTATTGCTAATTAAGCAAGTAAGGACGTGACTGTTTAATGAGCCTGACAAAGATTCTGCAGTTAAATAAAAAAATAAAAGCAAATTTCTTCAGTTTCTTCTTTGAAAATATTTTCCTCAGCTAAAGAGAAATGTTGAACACAGACTTCCGAAATGCAGAGACACAACACTTAGCACTGACTGGAGTCAAAAAGACTCAGTAGTACAAAGAACGTATTTTTGTTGCCGTGCTCTTATTTTATGCTCTTACATTTAAGACATTTGTCCCTTACATTCATGTTGATTAAACACTGTGGAATGTTTTGTCGGGTTTTCCAGCATTGTTGAACTGAGTTAAAGTGTAATCGACTTAAAACAAATAGAACAAAACACTCATCTAATAAATGTCAGTTTCATGCTGACTGGAAAGAAAACACCGTGTTCCTGCCCTGTGACCCTTGTGCTTGTGTTGAAGCACAAAGTCTCCAATCATATGAATGGAACATAAAACCTTTCACTATTCACTTCTTTCCCCCTTTAACCAAACAGCTCTGTGGTGCTGTGGGCAACAGGAGAAGCCAGCTTTTTATTTATGTAGAAATTTTATAGTGCTCCTCACTCAGTAGCCTGCCAAAAGCTCAGCTGAGGTGAGTAACTGATGGGCATCATGAACTAGATCCTATAGAGTTGCTGATGTTAAGGATTGGTTTGGACTGAGCTGCCCAAGGACATGTCTGTGTGGAGTGTGGCTACGATGTCTGCTGATAATGGCAAAAGCTTCAGGTTGTGGGCCGACAGAAGTCAGCCTGTGTTAGTGTGAAGCTGTGTCCTGTCTTGTCAGCCCTGCTCAGGGACATGCACCCTGTCCGTGGAGCACACCTGAGCTTATCACACAACACGGGCAGCTGTCATATTTTTTAGAAGACAGACTGGAAGAGGATGACCATAACGTGTCATGACATGTCATAGCCATCATGACATGGCTGTGGGATTTCCGGGACATCCCCAACCTTACAGGGAATTTTGCACTCTCCGTACGCTGACATGGCTTTAATGGCTAGGAAGGGCAATGCCTATTCTTGGCTCTTTGAAAGTGTTTCTGAGTAAGTGTTCACAATCTTTTTGGTTAAAGTAGACCTTTGGAACCCAGCTGGTTGCAAAGAAATCCAGAAAGAGACATTGATTGAAACTGTGTTTAAGCATTTTGGTAGCATATTGATGAGTGGAAGACGAAAGCCCAGATTTGTAAACAAGGATTCAACAGATAAAACTTGAGTGTGAGTATCTTATCTTCTGTTTTGGAGTTTATCTTCCCTCTCCAGAGTCCTTGGTGTCTGAGTTGCAATGGCAGGCAGGTTAGTTTGCCTTCTTGCTGTCATCAAGGAATGTGTTGGTATTGGAGGTATCCCACTGTGTGCTTTTCTAATTTTCCTTTCAGTGTAAATCCTTTGCTTCCAAGCAAGAGCTGATGACCTCCACTTGTGCACTTGGCCTTACTGTGTGCTTTCTCCAGTGCTTTGCACTTTCTGTTTAGACAATAAAAGGACCAAAGGGAAAACAATGTTTCTTTATGTTAGAAGTACAGCAGCCTTGCAGGTCAATATTTCTTTTCCCCCTATGCACTCTGACTTAGTTTATTTTTTTAAACACTTTGGCTTCTTTCAAGGAGATTTGAGTTCCAGAGCAAACCAGTTTGCACAATGTGCGCAGCTTCAAGTTGCAGTGGACTGATCACATTTGTTATGTCTACCAGCTGATAGAGTTCTCTGAAAATATTTAGCCTGTAATGTAACCCTCCCTGCTCTTCTGTTTTTATTGCAAACATGCAATTAATCACCCTAATTGTTCCAATTACCCAGAAACCCAACTGATTATGATTTATAAATAAATAAATAAATGCAGTGATGGCATAGCTGTGGGACTGAGATGAACCTTCAGCACAGCCCCAAAATCTTCCATTTGTTTTATGTCTAAGCAGATGTCCTCGATGTGGCTTGATGTGCACACTGAGCATCAGATAATTCATCCTGGATGCTACTCATGTCTTGTAGGTGATCATTGCATGCTGCCCTCCGAAGTGTCGCTAGATGTGGCATTACCAGAAAGTGTTAACTGATAATCACATGAGAGTGTGTTGAGGAAACAAGCTCACAGGGACTTAGAAAATGATGGCTAAGGAATATTTGAGCTGTCATTTGTGTGGGCAGGACCAGCATCACTTAGAGGTCAAATATATAGGAACAATTGTAATTCCTGAAAACACTTGACACCAAAATAAAACCAAAATGCTCTTTCTATTCTTTGTAAGTTATATACAGTGCAGATTATTTTCCCTTCAAATAGTTCTCGTGCTAGGAGCTCTGTAATAAGTTTCACTTGTTTGGCATGTCCTCAGGCCCAGTTAAAAACTCCTTGGAAGTGGTTCTAAAATTAATATCCAAGCACAGACTTGCAAGCAGTGATCCCAGAGGGTGTGCCAGGGAGAACTCTGCGCTTCCAAAACTTCTGAAAATCTCTGCCATTACTCTGATCATCTCTAGAGAATATAAAGCCAAAGGTAGTCTGAATTTCTTGTTTCAAAGGAAGTGGCATTTTGTTGTTCCAGAAGAGTGCTAGCCTCATGCTTTCATTTTGCTACTGAGAGGCTATTTGGGGTTTTTCCAATGTTCTCTAAGAAACATAAACTTTATTTTTATATATATATATTTCTTCCTATACATATACAGATGGGATTCTTCTTTCATAATAGTGTTACATTGCTGTTTTATCACTTGCAAATCTGGGTCACTCCTGAGTTACTGTGAATGCAGATAGAGCTGGGTCTGAAATGCTCTTTTCTAGTAGGACTGGTGAGTCATTTGTGTCTGTATGTGGGAAGGGAATGGGGTGGGGAGGTGGCATCATGACTTCCAATCCCCACAACGTCCATGGGACTTTCTGGCGCTTTGCCTCCTGTCTTTGCAACTCTGCTCCAAGCAGAGGGAGCCAGAGACTCTTCCTCACTGTGGCTCGAGGCCAACCCAGAGAAAGGGGACAGGTAGCCAGTGCAACAGAGATGTTTTCATGCTAGGATAGATTAAGCGGATTAGGCCTCTTGAGCCCTCAAAGAGATGTGGGAATGGATGTAGCAAAGGTTTACAGAATCCTTGTCTCCAGGGAGCAGGCAAATGTAAATTCAGTCGCAGAAAGTAAGGAGACCTCAAGGTACATGTCATTAGGGGGCAGACTGCTATTGAGACCAAAAAGACTAAATTATTTCAGTAGGAGTTGGACAAAATCATGGGGAGACTCCGTGACGGCTATTGTATGCCACTATCCAGGGTGGGAGAACAGGGTATTGAACAGGAGGTGTAATTGGTGCAACCCCAGACTAAATGCTGACAATACAATGGTTCCTTGAAAATCTTTTTGCTGAGCAAGTATGGGCTGGCTATTAACCTCTGTAATTTCAATAGCTTTAATGAGATTGGCAGAAGTTAAAGGGTACAATAATCTTTATATATAGGTTTTTCAGTGCTTGAACTGGAAGTTTCCCATCACTTGCAGTCTAAGCTGGCTGTACACAGCTAGCCCATCATCTGACAGAAAATAATTATATCATTATAGATATGGACATAGATATTTTATGGGAAAAACTGGTGTGCCACCCTGTTAAGAAAATATTTACAAAGATCTGCAACCTAGAAAATGCTAAGAGGGACCAAACAAGTGCCAGTTAATTCTGTATACTTTGGATCAGATTTCAGCTACAGTCACTGCCAATTATAAAACTGAATGGAGTGACACAGTATATTAAGGAACATATAATTTGTCATTCTGTGTCAACATTGCTGGCATTTTATATTTCTTGAGGTAGCACTTTTGAGCCAACTCCTGTTATGTGTCCCAAAATCTTATTTAGCATGTCAAAAAGTACTTTCATTGTTAATTCTCTGAATATGGGAGAAATAGGTCTTGTGACAGACAGCTTTTGACAATCATAGCTGGGCTAAACCTCTTAATGGTGGGATTTAGCTTGTTACAAGCCAGTGCTGAAGCCAGCCCTGCTAGAAAAAACTGTTCACTGCATCAGTCTGAGTGACTGAAATAGCATCTACTTGGAATAATATGTATCTTCAGGCTCTGACCTGCTATGTTCATCACTTAAAAAGCCTGACAACAAATCAACAAAATGGTCAGGAATTAATGTTTTCTAAGAGCAGACATGAAACTGTACTCTAAAATTAGTCTTTATTTGGTGTCTACTAGAACTGGAGTCTTGCAGTGTTAAACTCATCCTAAATACTTCATGCCACTTCTCTGCCCCATGTCCCAAATAGCTCAGACACTTTTAGCATGAGGTGTGCAAAGGCAAAGCAGTTTATCACCTGAAGTGGCTGAGACTGAAGCTGCTGAGACCCTTCTTTTTGCGCGTACATCCTGAAGCCAGCTCCACAGCTTCAGTGATGATGAGCACTGGGAGGGGATGGCAGGTGTGTGCTGTGTGTGGAGGACACAGCACACTCCTCCAGGGGCTCAGTGGGTGTATGGAGTGGTCTTTACTTCCCCAGAAAAGGTGGGGGTTATATTTTTTACATAAAGTTTTATATGGAGAGTTGGTGACTTGAGAGACAGATCCATCAAAACCCACTGCCTAGTGGGAGTGTTGAAAAATGGGTGTGCTTAGAGATAGGGGATGGACCCAGGTGGATTTCTCCTGTAGGCTCCAGGCCACTCCAGCTGGCTGTCTTCTGCTACTGAGCTATGTTACACAGGAGCCCTGACATCTCCAGGTGGGAAGCAAAGTGGCTTAGTTAGAATCATTGTCCCTTGTTAGTTTGTGCTGTTTTTTTATTCATCAGCTTCCTTAAAATCTTGGCCTGATGCAGTGTTCAGTGCTGTTCCCCAATTCTCTGGTGCTCTGCTTCCCTTGCATTCCTGAGAAAGCATCAGCTGGCATCTGTGAGGCCCAGAATATCCTCAGCCTTACTCATGTTTGTACCTCCCATGTGCTTGCACTGCTGCCTCTTTAAATTCAGCACTGTTGCAGAGTGGTTTCCAGAACCCGGAACATATTCTTCCTGCAGAAGCTCAGTGAAATTGGATACTTTTTTTTTAATTAAAAAGATAAAGTTGTTTTGGCTGCAGTAAAATCTAAGAACAGTGTTTTACAATGAGGGAGAGATGTATGACATGCATGACTTTTTTTAGCAAGCTGTTCTTACACAACTCATTAGAGGACCTAAAAGCCCATTATATTCTGGGCTAAGCCTGATTGCTGTGTTTCTCCTATATAATATTTTATAAATTCCCATAAAGGAAAGAAACATTGGATTAAGTTAATCTTTTTAGGTCCTAGGACTTTGACTGCAATTGAGGAATAGGACTTTGATTGCTGCCTAAAAATTATGTTCTAAAATGAATTTTTATGTATAATTCAAGACCTAGTTTAAAAACAAACTTTTGACAGCAAAAGTAAATTGACATGATTGTCTGCATAAGGCTAGATGCATTTTTTGTGATGATGATTTAAATTACATCATTTTTTCAGCTCCTCTCTATGCCAGGAGAGGAAGCTTTCCTTGCTGCTTTCCAATGCAATGAGCCTGGCATACTGAAATATCAACTACCCTTCCTAGGAAGAATTATCTGCAAAGCATCTCCCTGTAAATGTGATTGCTATTAGAAAGCTTTAGGCCTGAAATTTGCAACCTACGTGTACTGGCTGTGCAAGTTGGGCCACTGAAGCCAGCACAGCTCTTTGCATAGAGCAGTTCATAAGCCACAGGATGCAATTCTGCAAGTTATTATTCTGATAGCGGTTTGTGCTCTGCTTTCTGCTCCGAGTAGAAAACATAGTTAAAAATGTGGACAAAGGAAAAAAAAATTCATAATGTGCATAAACTTCTATTTCATTTTTGAAACTTTTTAACAGCCTGCTAGGTGACAGTAAGCAGGAGTCTTCCTTGACATAGGCTCTTTGAAATCACAGCTGAAAGTGGGCACTTGCTTTAAGGAATTTTTACTGAGTTTTCATTACTTTTTTTAATTACTCTGTTACTTTTCTACTTGGCTGAAAGGAAAAAGCTGGTTCTAGTCAAAACACTGTAATTAAATGTTCTATAGAGCAAACTCTTGCATAGTGGGAAGACCTGGCAAGTCGTGAGACACTTCACAGTGTAATGTTTGCACTTGACTGTCTGCTTGTGTAACAACTGTACCCAGGCAGACTGAATGAACTCAAGCTCAGATATTGAAGCTGCCAAAGCTTCTGACTTCATTTGTATTGCTGTGCACTGCAGCCTTTATGGGCATCTTTCTTATATGCCCAGCTCTCCATGAAGTGCAGTGAAAAAACCCAACCCAAACCAAACCCCAAAACCCTTTCAGATGTTCAAAAGTGGCATTAGTTGTGGGCTTTTTATAGGTTATCCCTTGGGATATTTGAGACAAGGCAATTGCATCACTCACTGTTACCAGGTACTGTGAAGAAATCCAGAAGCCTGAAAATGAAGGTTTGCTCCTCATCTTTGGCGCTTGTATATCATTGTCACAGATTATTAATGTTTAGGTAGTGTGCAGTAGGAGCAGATTCAAGACCCAGTTAATCCATAGGTGCAAAACCACCATCCTTTTGTTCTGAAAAATATGAACAAAACCAACAGGGACAAAGAAAGAAACTGTAACTTGACAGAAATGAGAACCAAACCTTGTAGATACAAAAATAATCTTAGAAAAACAAAATATATCCAAAGAAGCCTGCTCAGGCTGTACTTAGCACAACTGCAGGCCTCTGCAGTGACAAAGTATTCTCTCTCTCCTGATTCTTAAACTGGATTTTTTTTAACAACTGAGAATTTTTCCAAGTTCTGTGGCCTGCCTTTGAGCTGTAGCTGGTCTTTTGAGTATCTGATTTACTCTGCGGGTGTGTACCCCAGGCATGTTAGAGCAGCAACTGAGCATTTACTTAAAATCCATTAAATGATGCAGCTGGCGTCAAGCACAGAGTGTATCTTCTCCTGGTCTCTCCTTGAGGCAAATGCTCCATTTAGTGAGAAGGCTTTTTTGATTTGTCTTTTATATGTCACTGTTAGTAGATATTTGTGTTAGAGAAGGCAAAGCTTGGAGCATCCTCTGCGCTTGGAAAAGTTTGGATGAGGGTTATGGCACTCCTTAGCTTAGGTTCTAACCAGACCTCATGAGGAAGAGGGTGCACGTCAAGACAAGCATAGACCTCTAGTGTGGTGCCCAGGGAAATAAGCTGTGCTGACATGAGAAACTTCCCAAATGCATGTGACGATTGCAGAGTAACGGGAGAGGAATGTCTGGCAGCACTCAGTGCCCAGATCTGCTCAGAGCAGGATGCTGAGAGCCAATGCAGCTCATTGCTGGTCCGATATCACCTCAGGTTGTCTTCTGTGTATAGTTTTGTGGAGTTCTCTTTGGGAAGGAGATAGGGCTTCCTTAATGTTGCTCATCAGTTTTTAATGGAAAAAACAATACAGTTACCCTGTAACCTGTTAACAGCAGTGAGAGAATTGGTGCTGCATTGCTTCGTATTTTGACTTTTCCCTCTGTCAGACAGCTCTCTCTTTCCCTACCTTTTCCCTGAGCTCCTCACAGCATTTCAGCCATTCAGAGGCAGTTAATGTTTGTGTCCCTGATTTTCCGTGGCTACAAATGCCAGTGCTGAACCCAAATTGCTTATCCCAGGGAGAACTGGTGCCAGAGAGGAGCCTACATTCCTGAGAGGTTTCTCCTTGACTTTCAGATACATTTCTTTTTCTCTTGTTTTTTTCAGTTCTTGACCTGTTATCAGCATCATCATCTGATGACTCGCTGGAGCCACTGGTGTCTGTGGAGCCCTAAGCCTGGTTTATCCAGTTTATTAAACCAGTTTACAGCTGATCATTTCATTTTAGAAACACAGAACTGCTGAGCAGGGGGCAAATTGCTGTCTTACTGTGGGGAGGGGAACACTCCTGCCAGCCAGGGGCTGACTACACTTCCCTCCTGACAGACCCAACATGTTGCCCATGAGAAATTACTTCTGTTGAAACTTTTGGTGAAGAATAATGCAAGCTGGCCAAGACTTCAGGATAAAAACTCTTCTTTTTTTCTTTTAAAGTATCATGAGGTAATTGCTGAATAGTGAATGGTCAAGATTTTGGTTATATTTCTTATATGAAAAATTGTCTTTCCAGCAGCTCAATTTCCCCAGCACTAAACTGGGAATTAGTTCAACACTAACACAGGAGTTCTGAAAAACGGCCTACAGAACCTGCCTTTTCTTTTCCGGAGGGCTGTGGTGTTGGGTGTGTTTTGTTCTTGTACTGAACAAACTTAAGGAAAGAGGCCCGCTTTGTAGGAGTCTTTATTGCTGCCAGTCTACCTCTTGCACTTCCAATAATGCACAATATGGCTCAGTGTCAGTTCTGTAACCTTCACATTTTGGACAATTCTCATTCAGATCCTTTGTTTTTGCTTGTTCTGGCTCCATCCAGTTGGTCTGATTTACTGCCCTATTGCTCCTTCCAAGTTGCTGCCTATGAGGTACAGTTCCTCGCTATGACAATTCCTCTGCCATGTCCCGCTCCTTCCAGCACCTCCACACCCTGCACTGTTGTTTCTGCTCCCCATGAATCACTGATGCTCAGCAGCCTCTGCAGCTTTATCTCAGTCACATCCACTTCTCTCCTCTGAGTCTGCTCACCAGCTTTTCAGAGAGGGGCTTGCCTTTTCTGTTTTGGCCTTTACGAACTGATGATCATCAGGGACATTGCTCTGCAACCTGCACAGCTGCAGGTTCACCATAACTCATCTCATTCACAGTCTGTGGAGTATCTGGGAATGGCTCTCAGGGTGAGCACCCGGAAACTCCTCCTTGCCCATCCAAACTGTACTGCTGGGAGGTGCTTCCTCTCTTGCATCACTTCTCAGAGAGGCAAAAACTTGCTGCTAGGGACAAAGCCTTGTGGTCCTACTAAATACTGCTGATAGCATCATTTGCTGACTGTTCTGCAAAGGTACCAATGACGTCTGTGTGTAACTGGAAACTGCCTCGTGAGCCAGTTTGTGATGCTGAGTCCCAGCATGCAGAGTCAGTCATATGTTGTGTTATTCAGCTTTAATCTTGTTAAGAAAAACTTGCAGAGGTATTTATAGCTTTAGTCAGTACATAGCGTTCAACAAAAGGTCACTGGGCAGCATAACGTCAGTTAAAATAATAAAGGCACTAATTAGTTGACAAGATGTTTTCACTCCGGTTTAATCTGCCAGAATTTAGCTCTGCCTGGAGGACATAAACTGTCTTCCCTTTCTTTTTCGTTTCCATACCTTCCAGTTTGAGGCTTTACTTAATCTAGTGATTATTGCTGAGACAGTTTGAAAAGCCACTGTGAAAACAAACAAAGAGATCAGATGCATCCCTCACCTTTTTCACATTGTGCGTCATCTTCTTTGTTTGAAAGAGCATGATCTGACAGCACCGTTTCTAAGCCACCATATTGTATTTCTGACTGTTTCAAAGACTTTCAGTGAGGAGAAACTCAGAAAAGTATCACAACACTGAAATGCCTTTAGCAATATTATTCATCTTTATGCATCTCTGGAAACCTTCATGCATCATTGTTTTTGGCTTTAAATTATAATTAACTTGCTATACCTGAAGCAATTGCTTTTAGGATGTTTTCTGACATGCAACTGTTACTAAGTTGTATTTAAATGTCACCTAATAATAATGCAAAAAAAGCTATTAGCTAGACAACATAAACTCCCACATATCAGTCACTGGTTATGCTCCCATGGCCTCTGTAAACCTTTTCCCCCATCTCTCTTGCATTACCTTTAATTACCTCTCACACTACCTCTAGTGCCAATCTTGTCTCTTCTCAGGAGATGACCATACAAATTGTGCTTTTGGTGCTGTTCTGGTGTATGCTTGCAGGCAAGCCAGGCTGAAAAAGAGAAGTACTAATATTTCAGTTGATGACGCGTGCCAGTAATTGGGAGAGTAATTAGTCTTCATTAGCACAAAGCTTTCAGAGGAACAGGAATTAATGCACTAGAGGGGAAGTACAGGAGATATGTAAGATGTTAGAGTTTTTCTATCTGCGCAGAGCTATTATTTGCAAAGGGGAGTTGGAATCCGAAAAGAATAAATTGTTTTGGCTGATGAATTTAATTGTTATTTTGCAGATCATGTTGTTTTGTATAGTGTACCTGCCTTGAACTGTTCTTTTTAAGTGACTGCTTAAAGACATGATCAGTTAATCTGAAATACTGGCTGAAGTAATCCTAGAGTGTGTGTATGCATTCACAGAAATAATTATTTTAGATGACTGCTTAAAACTTCCAGTATCTCATGGGCTTAAATAATCAGACAAATATTACAGACATTGGAGTGTTTTAATGTGTTCTTCGGTCTTTCCCTTACTGACTCTTTAGTGAGAAGAGTGCTATATCAGAACTGTGTGGAACTGCACAACACTGGGGCACCCCTGCCTTGCAGATGGGCTTCTGTCTCCAACAGCAAAGTGAGCATTGCCCACCACTGACCTGGAAAAATACTGCAGGATTGATTTTTTGTTTTCACACTACTCATTATGCTAATAATTACTGGTTTCTGGTTTTATTAATAGTAATATACATGGCAAATGTTACCCATTTTTCATTCAAACCCACGTAAATCCACTGCTGTAGAGGAGGAGACTTAATCACATTAGGAGTGTTTAGGCTTCTAAAATGCTGCTTCTGCTTCGGGTAGGAGCCACAGGAATATTAAATACAATGAGCATGAAGTAACTGTGGTGTATTGTACAGGATAAGCAGAGGCTGTAGTGCACACACCATGGACGTGTGCTTTCCATTAGCAAAATATCTAAAAGTGAATTGGAAAATAACATTTAACAAATACTACCCTGAGATCAACCCAAATTTTAATTAAATAAACATAGCCAGGCAGTTGAAAATCAGATCTAAATTTTTTTAGTAATGAGCACCATAACGGTCAGATACCACCTCAGTGCTGGTAATTCATTAACAATGCTGGGAGAGATCACATCAGAATGGCAGTTTCTGTTTCACAAGGGAAGTTGCTGAAATGTTGGCAAATACGTGCTGCTGGCAGGGGGGATGTATCCCCCTGTGGCAGCATGGTGGCTAGGAATTACACTTTTTCAAAGAACCAGATTGAAAAATGAATCCTTGCTTGGAGCTGTGCCTCAGGCACTCGATCCAAACCCTTGTAATGCTTGTCCTGGTGTGCTGAGCCCTGGCTTTGGGAATGAGCCTTCCTCTGGCCCCTGGTCTGCTGTTCCCTGTCCCTAAGCAAGGCAGGTGGATGTCTCACCAGCTGTATTAATGACAAGATCCAGTAGGGTAAAAACCCCCAAACTTCACAAAATTAAAATGTGTTTTTCTAGTTGTTAGTAAGTGTCCCCAGTAAGAGATCCAGGTGTCTTCAGCATTTGGTGTCCTCCACTCTGGCAGAGAGGGGTTGTGAACATTTTATTTGCTGTGATATTGTCTCTCTGGCACAAGGAACTTCCAGAGTATTTGTCAGAAAGCACACACTCCTACAAAGGGGCTTTATTAGAATCCACAATCTGCTAACTCTTCAAAGAGCTACATTTTCTGATGGTCTTCTGATTTTCTGCTTAAACCACCAGCACCTTGGGGGAAGAATGTCCCCAAAAGGTGGAGCAATAAGAGCCTTTAGCTGGCTTCCCAGTGGAGGGAAAGGGCAACAAAATACCCCAGAGGAAATAAGCGAAGCAATAACAGTAGTAAGTCTTTTGACCGTGAGCAGCATACAAAAATGCCAAAAATCATAGAATCATTTTGGTTGGAAGAGACTTTTCAGATTGTTGAGTCCAGCCATTAACCCAGCACTGCCAAGTCACCATTAAACCATGTTCCTCAGCATCACAACACATGGGAAAGTACCTGCAGTTTATGAAGTATCTGCCACTGTTCAGAGAAGAAAAAACCCTCTGACTGTACTCTAAAAGTATGTGGAGAAGTGACAGCTTGTTCACTTGACACTGAGGCATGCTGGCAGGGTGACGTACAGCTACCTTCATCAGACCCTGAGCAGAACAGTATACTGGGAACTAGGTTCAGCGCTGTGAAGTGTTCAGCCTGGGCCATTTTGGGTTAGAGAAGTATGCCACACTGTCCCAGGGTCCTGACAAACCTCCTGGGCAGAGCCAAGGCAAGATGGGGCAGAGCAGACCTGACTTACACACAGCTTGCAGATAGTTTTGCAGTAAATTGCTGGATCTGAGAAACCCTTTTGTGCAGGCTTGTCATCCTGGTTCTCTTGGGAACTGATCCCTAGAGGATCATCTGGGAGGTTTGGGGCAGCACTGGGCAATCTGCTAAGCTGCATTAGCTGTAAAATGCCATATATAGAGTGAAAGAGGTTTAACTTGGTGCATGCTTTCCCTAGTTTAGCCAGTGCAGAACAGCAGGCTGCCTTGATTAACCAGTGTTCCCCCTGATACAAGCCAAATGGCTTACAGCTTGAGTAACTGTTGGGTCCCACGTTTATTAATAAGTTAAGGAGATGAAAAAAATTACTTTAGTTTCAATGTTTTTTACAGCATTTCCCACCAGAGAACACTAATGCTTGTAAAACAATAAAAACTATAGAATAACATCGCAGGTCCAGTAAAATGCTGAACAGTAGAGAAAATTATTTACATAAGCCCATTATGGTTTCTTTTGGAGAATAAGGCAGCATTTAATTTTAAGATACATGTGCCAGGCATACATTTTAGATGCTTCAGAAAGGAACATAACTGTGCACATGTGCAGCAAGGTACATTCACAATCTTAATTGCTTCCCTCACTAAAACTAATTTGCCCCAGTGTTTGATCTCATCTCTGCTCCACCAGGTCCTGAAGATTTAACTGCTTTGCTAAGCAGTTCAAGGGTATAACATCAGCATCTAAACTTCTATCAGCTGCTTGGGCTGGTTCTAAAGCAAGGCTTCATGAGAGGAGTGAGTATGCAGAGGATCAGAGAGAAAGCTGAGTTGTTTTGGAGCAGCGAATGGACCAGGGACGTTTCTTCAGCTGAGTTAATTTGTTCCCTGATGAGGTTTTTTCCATTCTTGCTGTAATTCTGAATTCCAGCGCAAATGTTGACTGCTGCTGTCACAGGATGGTGGTTGGAAGGGAAATGCTTGGCGCTGCCTCCTGTTACTCATTGTGCAGTCAAGTCAGAGCCAGCTTGCAAGATGGGAAACTGCACATTAGCATAAAGAAATCTAGTCCTGGAAGCAAAGGACTGGCTGGTGCAGATCCTTCTCCTACCTGCACATTTCAGCCACTTCGCTTTCTTGCTAGAAACTTGAGGGCCGGTGGCTTTAGTGGCAGAGGTGGTAGCTGAGTTTCAAGCAGTGCTTGAACTCTACCAGCTTTTTTTGCTACTCTTGGCTGCAGATGAGTTTCCACTTCTGGAAAAGCAGAAAGTGGAGACCCATCACAACAGGCTTTACCACTTACAGAGTCTAAAAAGGTGGCCAGGAAGGTTCACTGATTGCTTCTGGGGAGCACTCGTTCCACCGGTATAGTCACTAAATGAAGATTGCTAGAGGTACTTTGAGCCAAAGTAGAAAAGAATGGATTTTCCAGGATAACACATCTGAATTTGCTGTTTTCTTTGATTGTCTTTGCATCGTTAAGTAAACAAAGGTGTAGTTTGCTTGGCATGTTGCACAAATCCAGGCCTGCAGCTGTGAGGGCAGTTGCCATGAGTTGGTATGTGCTTAGCACAGTCAGTACTGGGGATGGCCTGCACTGATTAGTGATGTGAGCTGTGAAATGGGTCTGGGCATCACTGCACAGAGCTGGGATATGAACAAAAAGATCTGTTGCTTAGTGAATTTTCGTGGCTAAAATACACTGGAAATCTAGAGCTGACCTGAACTCAGGTAGCTGCTTCATCATGTGCTTAACTTCTCCCTGGAATTTCAATCTGGAAGGGGAAGAAAGAGTGCCTCAGTAAGAGCTTTTTCCTTTATTTTTGTTTTGTGCAAAATGAGCTTTACCCTTTTTAGTGTACTTTGATTTTATATGACTGAAGAAACCACTTTGGCAAAAAGTTGCACATTTGACAGTTTTTATTTGGCTGTTGGCACGTGAGGTTTATATTCTCAGAATTAGCAGGGTGGCAAATTGTGACTTTGGGATTTTTTCAGATGTTGTGAGTATTGCAATCTGCTGGTTGTTTAAAATAGATCTGGGAAAGGAAATAGGGTATTAGTTTGACTAGAGAATTCAGGTGAAGTCTCCTGTGAATTCCTTTAAACCAATCTTTTTCTGCCATTGTTATGGAGGGGTAATTAATTGATTGCAAAATGGTATTTTCAAAATTAATACTGTTTATTAATTTTGGTATTTAAGAGTCTTGCCCCCCCAGTCACTAACTTAAAAAAAAAAATAATCAAGTTCTCTTGCAACACTCATGGAAACATTACAGAGAGGATCTAGAATGTTTAAGGAATAACTAGCAATAATAGAACATGAAACCCAATTGAACTGGAAGAGAAAGTTCCTGTGGTTAATTATGCCGCTTGTACACTAGATGGACTCAAGAAGCTCCTTTCTGCTTATGGCAGAAGGCAATTAGTGAATTAGAAGAGGCTTTAAGTATTTACTCACAAACATTAGCTTCCCCACCCACAGGGCTGGCTACAGCTTCGGACAGTACCCAAATGCTTTCAGGGAATTCTGTCAGTGTCTCCTAGCCTCTGAGGCTTCTGATTCTTCCCAGACTTCACAGGCTGCTGAGGAAAGGAGGCAGACAGTCTCTGACATTATCCTGGATGATCTCTGACCTCATCCTCTGGATGATCTGTGTGCTTCCAGGACTTCACATCTTGGCAGGAGACTTTCAGGTGTAGGCAGGATGTCTTGTGATGTGCAGTTTTGGCACGAATGTCACTCTGGCTGTGCAGGCCTATTGCATGAAGGTGTTTGAAGCCTGCTCCTAGTAACCTCAAAGCAGGCAGTTTCCAGGCAGTCCAGGATGCAATAAAGCAGTGAGGCAGAATCACTGCCAGAAGCAGAAAGCAATGGCAGCAGGCAGCAAGCAAGCACAAATACAGCGGCAGAGCACATTGTGTTACNGAAGCCTGCTCCTAGTAACCTCAAAGCAGGCAGTTTCCAGGC
>VWYK01096362.1:6959-18693 GCA_013399775.1 Semnornis frantzii
TGGAACTGGATGACCCTTGAGGTCCCTTCGAACCTTACCATTCTGTGATCTATGATTCTAAGGTTGGAAAAGACCTCTAGGAGCATCAAGTCCAACCTCCTACCCAATACCTCCATGACCAGAGTAACTCCCTGCTTTGAAATAGCTCTGTGGGGGTGTCTAAGACTTTAACCTCCAGCAAACAGCTTAGGAATGGCAAAAGCCACTTTCATCACAGTGTATTGAAGCAGCTACAACCTCCTTATTCATCCTGGTGAGAAGGAGTGTTCTGGAGTCACTTCAGTTCTGGGGTTTTCACTACTACACAAGTTCCCTTTACAGCAAAAACTAGAAAAATGTGCTGGAGCAAAACTAGTGACAGAAAATCTCAACTCTTGCCTAAAAAAAGGTTATGCACAATCTGATTTTAGATTCAAGAGCTCTAGGACCAGACCTTGACTTTACCATTGTTTACAGGCTGGTTTAAACTCCAGACTGGAGTGTGAAAGGACAGGCAAGGACCTTGAGAGAAATCTCTGCTCTCTTACAGGACCTTTTCTTTCATAAACAAGTCAAAACAGCACCATCCCAGGGACAACTCCTCTTGTGAGCTCAGCCATGTGCTGCACAAGCCACAATCATCTCAGGCTACAGTCAGCACACTAAGCCAGGGCTCTCACCTCAGGAAAGGGTTCAAAATGCCATGGGGAATCATCTCAACAGCTCTTAAAAGATGCTCAAGGAAGGATAAACAGGTCACACAGAGAAGCATCCAGGTTGGCAAAGCCCCTCAGGAGCACCAAGTCCAATCTAGAACCCTATTCAACAAGATGCACCTTAAACCATAGCCCCAAGCACCACAACCAAACGAGCCTTGGACACATCCAGGGTGGGTGCCTCCACCACCTCCCTGGGCAGCTCATTCCAGTCCCTGACCACTCTCTTCAGGAAAAACTTTTTCCTAATGTCACCATTCACCAGGATTTGAGGACACCCCTGAGGCTCTCTGCATGCCTTGCAAGCAGGCAAAGAGGAAATTCAGTATTATCAGCAAACACAAGAGGGAAGTGCAGCACCAAAATCCAACCTGCTGCAAGGAAAACAGGCTGTCAGGCTCGGTTGAAGCTCTGTGCTGAAGAAGAGATGTGTCAGTTCATGGTAGAGCCTTTCCTCCTTCCCCAGGTACTTATGCCTGGAGCCATGGAGAATCTCATTCACTTTACATGGCTGGAAGTGGACCATTTTAGTGAGCAACACTGCAGGCTGCAGCTGAGTCACAGCCACAGTTTCCATGTACTCAAACAAGTGTTGCCATTTAAACCCAAGGTTAAATTCAGCTGGACTGCATGAAGGTACTTTTGCAATTACCCACAGTTGTCCTTGTCTAAAGCAAACTGTTCCATCAGCTGCTCTCTGACAGAAAGATGCCTCTGCACAGACAATATTACCAGACCCCAGGGCAGGAATCTGAATCCAGCCACACTGGACTCTGTATTCAGTATTTCAGAGGTCAATACAGGAAATCCTACCAGATAGAATGGAGATAATGAGCTTCCAGGCTGTGCTTTGAACACAGCCACAACAGTTCTGGGCCCCTCAGTTCAAGAGAGATGTTGGACTGCTGGAGCATGTCAAGGCTGGTGAGGGGCCTGGAGGACAGCCCTGTGAGGAGAGGTTGAGGGAGCTGGGGGTGTGCAGCCTGCAGAAGAGCAGGCTCAGGGCAGACCTCATTGCTCTCTGCAGCTACCTGAAGGGAGGTTGTAGCCAGGTGGGGGTGGGCTCTGCTGCCAGGCACCCAGGGACAGAAGGAGAGGACACAGCCTCAAGCTGTGCCAGGGGAGGGCTGGGCTGGATGTTAGGAAGAAGTTCTTGCCAGAGAGAGTGATTGGCATTGGAATGGGCTGCCCAGGGAGGTGGTGGAGTGCCCATCCCTGGAAGTGTTCAAGACAAGCCTGGATGGGGCACTTAGTGCCATGGTCTGGTTGATTGGCTAGGGCTGGGTGAAAGGTTGGGCTGGATGAGCTTGGAAGTCTCTTCCAACCTGCCCGGTTCTGTGATTTGATGATTCTATGAATTCTCCATCTTGATGATGCTACAGATGATTCGAAATCCCTGTGTCAAACAAACCCCTTTTTCAAAAATGATTTTTAGGTTGTAAACAGGATTTCTGCAGGAGCCCTTTGCATTTCCAGAAAACCCAAAGGACAGCTGTACTTTAGGACCCCTAGCAGCTCTCCAAAGACCCTTTCTCAGAGGATGAAAGTTTCCCATGCTTCATTACTGTATTTTTTTCAGAAGTAGCACATCTGTCCAGGCAGAGAAATGGAGAGATGAGAGCTGATCAGTCTGCTTGGGCTGAAAGCTCCTCCTCAGCAGCAGCAGTGGCTGTGGGGCATGTTTCTCAGCAGCCCCTGAGCTCTCCCCTGTCCCTGGCTCCTGAACTGGCCACAGAGACCACCAGGCTATCACATCTCCATTTCCTACCCCTTCCCATTTTTGAGCAGGTCTGTGCTTCTCTGGGTGTGCAGCATCAGCCCCTGCACCAGGGAGTATCTCCCCTGCTAGCCTGCAGCATGGAGTTGGTTGCAATCACAGAATTCTTCAGTTGGAAAAGACCTCCAAGGTGATCAAGTCTGACCATCAATTATGACCATGAAACCATGTCCCGAATGACTCTGGGGTTACTTCTAACTCAGCATCACACCAAGGATTCCTGCAGGGCTAAAGGCCATCTACAGAGATTCAAGCGAAATAGGAGTCCAGGTCAGAAGTAAGAAGCTCAAAGCCTTCATCCAGACTTTGTGCTCTTTAAAAACGAGAGGTATACAGTGTGGAAATGTTCCCTGGAGTCAAATGGAATGAGAAACAGATGGGAAACGATTTGCAAACAGGAACTCTTTTCTTCCCTTGTTTGCTGGCCTTGTTTTGTTTACCCCTCAAAACCCTAACAAGAAACACAAGTGGGATCACACAACTGCAAGCTACTTCATACCAGCAGGGGAGAACAAACAAAACTACAAAGCACAGACAAAACAACACATTGGTTTATACCTGATGTGTTGAGCAGGGCATCAAGGCTTACCTTGGGCCCCAGCCCAGCAGACATTGATGCATGGACTTAATTTTCTTGCTGGGAGTACAATGAGGCTGTGCTGGGTGGTGAAGTTAAACACATGAGTAGACTTCTAGGACTGCAGCCTCACCCAGTAAATCTTAACGACTCTCTCTTTGTGGATGNACTGTATTTTTTTCAGAAGTAGCACATCTGTCCAGGCAGAGAAATGGAGAGATGAGAGCTGATCAGTCTGCTTGGGCTGAAAGCTCCTCCTCAGCAGCAGCAGTGGCTGTGGGGCATGTTTCTCAGCAGCCCCTGAGCTCTCCCCTGTCCCTGGCTCCTGAACTGGCCACAGAGACCACCAGGCTATCACATCTCCATTTCCTACCCCTTCCCATTTTTGAGCAGGTCTGTGCTTCTCTGGGTGTGCAGCATCAGCCCCTGCACCAGGGAGTATCTCCCCTGCTAGCCTGCAGCATGGAGTTGGTTGCAATCACAGAATTCTTCAGTTGGAAAAGACCTCCAAGGTGATCAAGTCTGACCATCAATTATGACCATGAAACCATGTCCCGAATGACTCTGGGGTTACTTCTAACTCAGCATCACACCAAGGATTCCTGCAGGGCTAAAGGCCATCTACAGAGATTCAAGCGAAATAGGAGTCCAGGTCAGAAGTAAGAAGCTCAAAGCCTTCATCCAGACTTTGTGCTCTTTAAAAACGAGAGGTATACAGTGTGGAAATGTTCCCTGGAGTCAAATGGAATGAGAAACAGATGGGAAACGATTTGCAAACAGGAACTCTTTTCTTCCCTTGTTTGCTGGCCTTGTTTTGTTTACCCCTCAAAACCCTAACAAGAAACACAAGTGGGATCACACAACTGCAAGCTACTTCATACCAGCAGGGGAGAACAAACAAAACTACAAAGCACAGACAAAACAACACATTGGTTTATACCTGATGTGTTGAGCAGGGCATCAAGGCTTACCTTGGGCCCCAGCCCAGCAGACATTGATGCATGGACTTAATTTTCTTGCTGGGAGTACAATGAGGCTGTGCTGGGTGGTGAAGTTAAACACATGAGTAGACTTCTAGGACTGCAGCCTCACCCAGTAAATCTTAACGACTCTCTCTTTGTGGATGACAAGAGCAAGGTTTATGCTAAGTGTTATTAGCAGAGATTAGAGTTTTGTCTAAACACATTGAATTTGCTGCATGGTTCAGGCAGAGGAAGACAGCTGAAATCAAAGCACCACGGAAATTTCTGCTCTGATTGCGACGTTTCAAGTAAGTGACTGCAAAGAGTCACACGTGGAGCCACACAGGGTGGAATTGAATCTGCAGAGAACAGCCTCTAGCTTTTAGCCATTCAGATAATGAAGATCTAAATAGGAAATAAATTGCAGGCACTTGCAGCTGAAGCAGGATGTTGGATGATGTTCATTCATATTGAAATTACATCTTTAAGTTCCTCTCAAGCTCCATAAATGTCTCTGTAAGGGACATACACCAACATGTAAAGCAAGCCTCCTCTGTCATTAAAAGAGGTTTTCCAGCTTAAATTATTTTACCATAAATGGTAAAAAAAAATTGGTCTTTTGTGCTCCTAAGTATGTTTGATGGCTACATTGGAAATATTTTTTCCCCCTGATTTTGCTTATTTCTACCCTTCCTGCTTTATTGCACTTCCATTATTTCTGTTTCAATGAACTTTGTGAAACTTGATTAATCATTTTCACTTCTGCCTGTAAGCATTTTCACTTTCTTCTCCACTCAAAAGGCTGTACCCAAGCAGAGGCTCCAGTTGGTGTGGGCATGGTTTAATGGCCATAGTGGTCTTAGGACTCGGGGATCTTCGAGGTCTTTTCCAAACAAAACGATTCTGTGGTGCTATGAAAGTTAAAAGGAGCTAAAGAAAAACGAGAAAAGGAATCTTTAGTGTCAGTCACAGAACCACAGAATGTCAGGGGCTGCAAGGGACCTCCAAAGCTCAGCCAGTCCAACCTCCCCTGCCAGAGCAGATCACACAGGAACACATCCAGGCAGGGTTTAGAATATCTCCAGAGAGGGAGACTCCACAGCCCCCCTGGGAAGCCTGTTCCAGGGTTCTGTCACCCTCACAAGGGAAAAAAAAATCCTCTCTACTGCTTTTACTTTCTCATTGCCTCCCTTGGAGACAAAACCAAACCGCAGATCTTCATTATCTTTTCCAACTGCTCTACAAAATAATTCAGAAGATTTCAAGTGACCATAAACACCTCCTTCCCTTCCTTTCTTTCAACATCATGCCCAGCAAATGTGTTTTCCTCCAAGTAATCTGACAATGGTTCCCATTCAGGAGACGGGAGTGCAGCTAAAGAAATCACAAAGACAACAACAAAAATAATAATTACAACAAAAGCAAAAGTCAGAAAGGAAAGGCCTTTGCAGAGAAGCTGCAGACTTTGTACAACCTCCTGCAGATCAGCATATTTTACTGTGTGGGGGAGTTGGGGAAATCCCAGCAGCTTTCTATTGTATCTTGTTATTTCTTGGCTCATTCCCAGGCAAATAAATAATCATCGTGAGACACCAGATTCATACAAGCCTAGCAGAAACAGACACAAAATCCAACAGATAAGGTAGCCAATGCTCAAGATGTTTCTTGCACATGGGTTACAAGTTGGGAGTCTATTCTTCTTGTTTGCTTTTTAAACTCAATTGTCAATCCTCACTCCAGGATTACAGTGAGCAGACCACAGCAGGAGTTAGCTGCCCATGTTACTCAAGACCAGAATCAGTGGATTTCATGCCAGTGAAATGCTGTGAACTCACTACCGCTCACTGGCAGCTTCAGTTCCCTTTGAAAGTCCTACCTATGTGACTGAAGAAGGGCTGCAAGCATTTTTCACAGCACACTGTACCCTCACTTCCCTCTGGGCAGCTGCACTGCTGCAGCAAGCAGCTCTGCAAGGAGAAACTCAGAACTTGCTGAGTATGGGAAAGGATGCAGGGGTGCACAGGTTAAGAGAAGGTGAACTCCATCTTTGCATTGCTCCTTCTTCTGTGGTTTGTTCATTTTTCAGTCACCCATAAAAGGGCATTTTGCTAAGAGTGCCAAAGGAAGCTGCCATCCCTCCCAGTAGGCAAATTCTGCTCTCCTGTACCCTGAGTATCCTCACTCCATGGGGCCACTGAACCAAGACAGCTGGGCTCCAGAGGAGAAGGGCTGGCACAGTAAATTATCTCCAAGGCACATCCAGCAAGAAATCCAGGACTCCTTCCTCACACAGGAAGCTCCCTTGCCTCCTAACCAAGAATAGCTCAAAGCATTTACAAATACATGTGTTATTTTATTTTGCTTTTACACTAAGAACAGGGCTTGGAAGTTAGGCAAGCTGTATCAGATGGCATCTCCTACCCTCTCCTCTCAAAGTGAAATACCTGAAAGACACTTTGCCTCTTGAGATACCTGATGGTCCTGCTTGACTCCCCAGCTCTAGGCACAAATAAAGAGATGATTATGACATTTTGTCTGCAAGGAGGAAAATACACTCCAAATTTGAAGGAAATCCAAGCTAGAAAAGCAAATTCTCCTGTGCCTATGACCAGCATGGATCCTGCAAGCCCAAGCCCCAGCTGCTCTCTAAGGAAGCCAATAGTGCTGTGACCAACCCTGGGCCCAAATCCACCTCCACATTTGCAGTTACAGCCTCAAGGCAATAAAAGCTGAATATGGATTATTAAACCCTCCCTGGTCTGTAGGGAGTGCTCTGCAGCCCTAATGAATCCTCCCTGAGCCCAAATCTCATGACAGAGGTTTGAGGTAAGGTAGATACAGCGAAAGGTGAGAAAGTCCTTTTGCAGCCTTCTGGACAAAGTACAGAACCCTGCTCTCCTATAAACCAGATGCTCTTTCTATTTTTGAATACTCTGGAGGGATTCAAATACTGCAGTGGTGAGAGAAGAGGAGGCTCATGTAAGTACCTATGCAGATGGATGCTTAGCCAAGGAAGGAAACTGTCCCCGTGGAACAGAACCACAAAGAATTGCTCATTCCAGCTCAATTATCAAAGCCCAAACAGGTAAAGTATCCCGACAAAGGTGTTTTGGGCTTTGAGATTAAGCTGCTCTGAGGAATGTTGCCCTTCCACTTCCACCAAGGCTCAGCAGTTGTTCCAAACATGCTCAGATGGGTGTTATGTTATAAAACCCAAGCAGTCACAAAGACACAGCCCACAGAGCAATTATCAACAGCAGAAGAAAAGGCCTGAAGTTTGCTGGAAATTCTTTGGTTTTAGCCCTGTAAAAACTCTGATTAATTTTTTTTTTTTTTTAAACTCAATTTCCATGCTCTTTTGAATCAAGTGTGGGGCAGCTGTTCATTTTTCTGGGTGATAAAGCACCCTTTCTCACTGTTTGGAAACTCAGGAGACCAAAAGCAAAATAAAAAAAGAAGAAGAGAGGGGGAAAGTGCTGAGGATGGACTCAGTTTTAATTACTCAGCATATTCTGATGCTCGGTCCCAAAGGCTTGTTGACACTTCAACATGCAGGCAAACGACTGAAGGATGGACTTGCCAAAGCAAGACAAGGGAGAAGTCTTTCTCCCATCTGCTGGTGGACCCGAAGCTGCCCTGTGGAATAACTGTGTATGGAAAAGGGCTGAAGCATGGGAATCATTGCAAGATCAGGCTCCAAGTCTAGGAGACAGCAATTTTGCTGTGTCCTTCATTGCTCAGCATCTGCACAGGGTTTGCCCTGTAGCAGATTTTCCCTTCACTGGGGGCAGGAGGAAGAAAGGACAGTCTCTGCCTTGCTGCTCCTGCAGAAGAGATGCTGGCCCAGGAAGAGCTCCACGTCCTGTTCCTTTCCCTATCCCTCCCAGGGGGAAATAATTCATTTCAATTGGTAATAATTCAAAAGCAGAACTTCGAACAAGGACTTTCTGAAAGCATCTGGGGCCCCCCCCTCCCCCCTTCTTTTTTTTTTTTTTTTTGAGGGAGGGAGGTTAGGAAGGAGGAAAGCAAACTCCTAGTTCTGTTTCCTGCTGTTGTGCTGGTTTATTTCAGAGTGCTGCCATTGTTAGACTCGACCCTTTGCATGCAAATGAGAGGAGGTCGCATCAGGCTGGCAAGATGGCTAAATCTGGCTCCAATTCCTTCGGAGCCTGACCTCTTCTTATTGAAGTATGTAGCAACACTCCCACTCACTGTTCAGTGGGGCAGTGATAAACACTCTCCCCCTACACCACACCACCCCACCCCCAGGTTATTTCTGTGTTGCATTGAAGGAAGTGATATAAATAATCCCCCTAAGAATGCATTTCCCTGTAGGTAAAGGGATTAATACTCATGAAAAAGAAGAGCACCAAGAACAGAGTCAAACCTCTTGCTGCAGGAACTCACACACTTGCCTGGCTTCAGGCACCTGGAAGTTGTTGCACTGAAGTCAGGAAAATGATTAGCAGTAATTATTTAAGCACACAGAAATGTCTAGGATCAAGCCAGCAAAGGAAAAAAAAAAAAAAAAACAAAATAAAAAAGATTGTATGTGGATATCTCTCAGCATTTTAAAATAAACCCCACAGCACAGATTTCATTCAGGCACAATCATTTCATATATTTTCGGCGTTGGTTTTTTTTTCTCTCTACAATTATTGCTAATCTGGGGACTGAAATGCAATTTTCTGGGTGTTTGTAGTTTAACAAATTTTCTTCCTACTTTTATTTTCTCTCCTGTTCTCATATGATCACTCTGACAGCTTCCATTTTTAGCTTTCCATCAAAAGAGAAAAGAAAGAAAGTAAGAAAAAAAGTGGGAGGAAGCATCATTTCAAGGTACATACTTAAATGCTGGGGAGGGGGGGGGAATAAAAGGACTGCTTCCCAGTGAAAGGGTTTCCATGTCAAAAAGCACTGCCAGATCAAATGCAGAAGGCACTCACCAAAGTTACAAGGCCATGGAGCACTTCTCTTAGCAGTGGGGCTTGAAATGCTGCTGCCTTGACATTGTTTTTCAAGCCAGTGTGTAGTCAGCCCCACTGATGGGCTACAAATGATGGCCTCAGCCAGCCTAGATGTGTAACGTCCTATTTGTGCTCCTTCTTGTTTGCTCTAATACCTTTGCTGCTTCCAGTGGAGTTAGTTGCCAGGAGGACAAGGGAGGTGATTCTCCCCCTTTGCTCTTGTCAGACCCCATCTGGTGTCCTGTGTACAGTTCTGGAGCCCCCAGCACAGGAAGGACATGAAACTGTTGGAGTGGGTCCAGAGAAGGCCACAAAGATGATCAGAGGGCTGCAGCAGCTCTGCTGCGAGGACAGGCTGAGAGAGTAGGGGCTCTGCAGCCTGGAGAAGAGAAGGCTTCCAGGAGACCTTAGAGTAGCCTTCCAGGATCTGAAGGGGGCTGCAGGAAGGCTGAGGAGGGACTACTGACAAGGTCTTGCCATGCCAGGACAAGAGGCAATGGATTTGAAGTGTCAGAGGGGAGATTGAAAGTGGATGTTAGGAGGAAGTTGTTTGCAGTGAGGGTGGTGAGACACTGGCACAGGTTGCCCAGGGAGGTTGTGGCTGCTCCCTCCCTGGAGGGGTTCAAGGGCAGTTTGGATGAGGCCTTGAGTGAGCTGTGCTAGTGGGAGGTGTCCCTGCCTATTGCAGGGGGCTGGAACTGGATGATCCTTGAGGTCCCTTCCAACTTTACCATTCTATGATTCTATGATAATTCATCCAACCAACAAAACTTCAATATTATAACTTCTATTAATGTGGAGGCTTTTGTCTCTCTCTCTCTTTTTTTTTTTTTAATGGATGCTATGAATCTGTCACAGCTAGAGGAAAGAGATTCTCATCTGGGTAAAGTCCCTGGAAGCTACTTCCATAGCAAATTACATTTTTATTGTCATTTCCTGATTGAGTAATACAGCTGGAGCAAAAATCCATGCATGAGTGAAGCAT
Source organism: Semnornis frantzii (assembly GCA_013399775.1). NCBI lineage: Eukaryota > Metazoa > Chordata > Aves > Piciformes > Ramphastidae > Semnornis > Semnornis frantzii. The sequence continues at coordinate 16,923 of VWYK01096362.1, forward strand.
ATCGAGTGAAGTCAAAATCCTCATGGATTTCTGCAGGCTGCAAATCCCTGCACATTGATCAGATTCTCCTGGGGACTGCCTGCAGTGCTTGTTAGGGAGGTGGGAGGGTGGGGTCAGAGCCGATTTGGGATTTTCATCTTGTCCTTTCTCAGCTCTACAACTAGCTGTGCCTTTGTGGTGCTCCTGGCATGGCTGGCTATGAGTTCATCAGTGACAAACACTTCTGGAGGCTCTGGCAACGCATGTTTCAGCACAAATACTATTAACAATGGTCTTGAGCTCTCTTCCTCCACTAAAACGGAATAGATTAGGTGTCTGATCTCAAGTTCCCAGCTGCAAAATGCCTGCCATGGCTGAAATCCGTGATTAAATGCTTCTTGGTTTCACACACTGACTTTAATGAAGGACTTGCCAATTAATAGTGGGGGTAAACGAAAAGAATCAGTGCCTCAGCAACATCAAAGGGGTTGAAAGTGACTTGGAGAAACGAACAAGCAGTGCTTTGTGCAATGCCTTTCTGGAGCTTTAATTTTCATGGTGCTTGTTAGTTCAGGCAGTGTGAGGATGACTTGCTGGCCTGTTGTCCTGGTGGGAACACAGCCCCCAGTGTGGCATGGGAGTGCTGATTGCAGCATGTGGTCCTTTCTCTCCGTGTCTCCGGATAAAGCAGCAGAAAACAAACTGGCATGAGAGGGGAAGGAGCAGATAGTTGGGAGCTTTCCCCTTTTCTGGCTTCACTGAGACAACAAAAATGGCAATGGTCTGTTTTCTCTAGGGCTAAGAACTGTAGTGACAGATTGGTTGCTGCCAACACTGCTTTCCTTGCCCAACATAAACTACTGTACCTTTAAAAAAAATACTTCCTAATGGTTTTTATTTGTTTACAGGGTTGTAGTTTCATGCTGTTCTCTATAGCCCTTGAGCTGAGCCTGCTCTGGGAAGTAGTAGTAGTGCTGCCTCGTCTTTAAAAGTGAGGGGAAAGCAAGGAGGCTGTGGAGTGTGTGGTAGAGGAGAGGATAGGAGGACCTCAGAGAGAAAAACAAAACAAAACACATAACACCAAACAAAACTAACCAACCAAAAAAACCAAACCACCACAAAACCAAACAACAAAGGGGAAGAAGGATGCCTGTTGTCACAAATAAACCCTTTGGTTTACACTCCAAAGACATCAAACTGAAGTCTGAACTGAAATACAACTGGGAAGAAAGCAGCAATGTTTGTTCCACCCACCCCGTAGGAACATGCGGCTTCTGCGTGGGAGCAAGGAGAGGAGCAGAACTCTGTATCACAGCAGACCTGACACTGGGAGGGGCAGGGACTGCCCTGGAGCTGACATGCTCCGAGGCCCATATTTCGAGTGACAGCCTGGAGAGGGCTGAGAAGGCTGCAGAAACACACCAACGAAGTGGAAATTTTGGAGCATCCGACTACGTCTGGATTAAGCACTAGCGCTACGAAATCAAAGCAACGTCAAGTGATGGAGAGAGCCCCTGGAGTCCCAACACTGTCATGCAGAGCACCCTGCTTGCCTTCTGCTCTCTCCCCGGTGTAGTTTGGACCATATTGCACGAGCTTTTCTTCCAAAGGAAAAAACACATTAAAAACAAATATTCGTCTGTGCTGTTGTCTCGGCTTTCTAAAGCACGCTGCCTTCGCCTCTCCCATCCGCTCCAGCAGCGGCCCTGCCCCGCACATCCCCAGCCCTCGCTCCGCGCAGCCCTCGTCCCTCGCTTCACTCCGCGTCTCCCCGCGCCGCTCAGCCCCGGAG